>JAWLRI010000296.1:4701728-4725972 GCA_034781795.1 Crypturellus tataupa | reverse complement strand
AATTTATAAAACAAGTCATGTAAAATGCTTCCTTGATATGGTAAGCTGCATAGATTTCAAAGAAAGGAGGAAAAGAGATGTAGATGTTAAAGGTTAGGAATGAGCAGTCTGTGACTTTCATATCTAGATCACCATCATCTTGATTTTCCCAAACCTGTCTGCTAGTTTGGGCATGAATCCTTTGTGGTTTTATTCATTGTTTTCCTCCACGCTCCATGTTTTTTTTTTTTTTAAAGTTTTTCCTAGGGTGTGATGTATGCTTCAGTTAGAAAGGCAGTGATATAAAAGATGTCCTAAGACTGGAACACATTTACGGATAGATATAAAGGATTACTTCCAGAAGAGAGAGACATTTTTTCCAGTATGGCATCTATAAAGAAAGGAGGAAAAGTGCTTAAATACTAAACCCAGATAAATTATATAACCCTTCTGAAATGATCTTGCACAAGACAAAAACAAACCTTCCAAAAGACATGAAGGAAAAGGAATGTATCATCAGAGAACAACTTGTGACAAGCCATTGATTTCAATAGCATAACAATGATCAATTTAGGAGCTGGCCGACGTTCTCTTGAAGTTTTGAAAATGAAACAAGAAAGTGAACCTTGCCAGAACTGTCCATACACATTAATGCATGGATCTTTTTATTGGACTCAACTGTGACACATTCATCCTCACATCACTGGTCCCTCTATAATCAGGAGCAAGCACAGCACTTTACAAAACTATTTCCTTTAAAGTTGTTCTTTGTGCAGTGGAAGAGGCACATTTCTTTTAGACTTTTTTTTTAATACTATTTTAGCATCTTCAAAGTTCTCCGGCAATTCCAGTGTTTAATTTATCTACTAGTATTGATTGATTTCTTGTTTAAGAGAAGGTAATTGATCATGTATATTTTCAACAATCAATAGCAATCAATTAAGTGAGATTTTATTTAGTTTTTCTGCCAGTTTGTTTTCAATGCTTTGCTGAAGCTGGGTATGGTCAGATGTAACAGTGCAATTAAGCTTTCTGATGGGCTCAGCATCTTGTGTCAGAATCAGATTTTCAGGAGTGTTGTTTCCATTCAGACTATAAAGTAAGTAAGTGACTTGACACTTGAAATGAGCTCACAGTCATGCTAAAAGCTTTGCAAACCTGGCATCAGTTTTGGCTACAATACATTTGCATAAATGGCTACAGGAATATATTTCTCACATTTTGCAGTATGTGGGAACAGGAGTCTATTTATTTAACATTACATGGTCCAAATGAAGATATCTGCATTTGAATGTGTCATCCTTATCATATTCATTTTTTTTAATGGAATATATATATATATATATATTCCTTCCTCAGTGGTAGAAAGCAGAATTTCTAATGCATGACTCAATTCAAACCAAGTAGAAAATAGATTGGAAGAAGTATATACTAAAAGTGCCTATTCCTGTCTATTTTTTATAGAGGGAGTCTAGGTCAGAAACCTCACAGGTATTTGTTTACAGTGTAGCTGGACTCACCTTCAGTGGTTTAGTACAGAGGAGGTATCATCTTCCAGAATTTAACAAATAACTGTGTAAACATGATTTCTTCTTCATATTTCACATTCCTAATTTTAAAGTAATTGTTACATACACTGTATTTAAAGGTAGTATTACTTTTTACCACCACTACTTTCTCTAAATTTGAGCAACAATACTTAGAATATGGGCTTAGGGTATGTTTATTTTTATCTTGTGAAGGAAAAAAAAAAAAAAAAACAACCTGGAACAGTAGCCATTGTATATGCAACAACAAGAAATGCAAAGTTTTACCACCATGAGCTGATAACATATTCCGATGGTATTTTCTGAAAAGGTTTCCCCCTTCCCCCCAAAATTTGAAACATAGTTAGGATGTTCCTGATTCTAGGCATATATGTTCATATAAAAGGGTAACAAAACTACAACCTTTAGACTTTAAATGAAGTCTAGAATGATCACAATCAAATGTAATAATAATTATAAATAATTATTTGTAGAAAGTAGCATAGATGATTTGGTAAGTGGCATTTTCCAGTTTGAATGTAAATTCAAGAAAACTCTTATCTTCATAAGTGTGTGTTGTTGGGAGTGTCTTCCTTCAAAGGCAATCAAGGTCAACAGCTACTTTTGGTTATTAAAGCTCTTAGTATGCTTAGGAAGCCATCCATAGAACTTCCTGATGAAATATTTATTTAGCTTATTCTGCTTTTCTGATGATTCTTTAAAGCTTTGGCTGACAAGAGTCTTGCTCTGTGCTGGTAAAGACAGTTTATGTATTTTGGGGATTGATAGTCACAAAAGGTTCCCACAGTCTTCCCACAGTTCCAGGATAACCAAAAGATACATTCTCAGTTTGCAAAAGCCTGATCACCCAATGGGATAGATATAGAAGTTGTCCAGCAAGAGCAAAGAAACAGGGAGTAGGATTTTGAGAGAAGGTCTGGCTATCTGTCCAGTTGTCCCTCAGGATCAGACTTAGCAGAGTGACAGCTTCTCTGCATCCAGGAGGATACAGATGCAAAGGAAAGAGATGTACACAGATCTATTTCTGAGTGACAGCTGGAAAAGTAGGAGACTAGGTCCTGATTTGACTGAAATTCTGTTCATAAAGGAAAAAAGTTTTGGGGCAAGTAGTGAACACATAGCCCCTTACTGCTTAGTCATAGCACGTGTCTTTCTATTGCTTGAGAGCTATAAAGAAAGCATTTTGGATAGGTGAAAGTTTCTATCGGAGGTATTTGTTACTTTCTGCTCAGATTATTGAAATATTGGTTTGGTGTACACACAGTAAAGTACTACTAATACTAAAGTATTTGACATAATTCATGTATATACGGTGTATATACCATCATGATACAAAACACTAGTAATTAAAGTGCTGTTCTCCAGAAGTGTTAGTGGCTTCCATGCTAGTGTTCCTCTTAAATGCTCCTTCTTTTATGCTTTGTTTTGATTTTTTTTTTTTTGTGTACTCAGGAGAACAAACTGTGATTCATAATGATTTTTAGGCAAGTACGTGATTATTAGTTCCTAAAACATCTCATTTGTTAAACACAAAAACAGCAGCAAACGAGTAACTGATAGACTAGGTACACACCTGACTAGTGTAACAAAGTCATCAGTATGTAGGAAGTAAGCAAAGCAGTTTAAATATTTTTAGCTGGAGTAAATAATCAAAAAATACTTTTTGATCTTCCTCACTGATTTGTGTGCCATTCTTTGGCTTTTAAGGGTAAGCCTTTTCTCAGATAATGTTGATGTCTACGGTGCAACCAAATACATCTGAGATAGCTGTTTAGATTCTTTTATAGCCATTGGAGAAATAAGCACTTTAAAGGGGCAATTTATCTGATATATTTTAGACATGTATCTAAGCCACGATGAACCGAACCTTCCAAGTGCTTTTTTAACCGACAGCTAGCTCAGACGTAGAGCCTAAATTCCATCTCTGCCATTTTTAATCACCCATAATGTTTTGCTGATGAGGTTGATGAGGCGAAGTATGTGCCTCATCCACCTTTTCCCCTTTCCCCACATAAGGTAGGTCTGAACACTAATAGATATCTAGAGAAAACATTCTGCGTAACATGGGGAAAAGATGAGATTCTTCCTTTTCATCAGTATTATGGTCTTAGCATTTACACTGTTTTGCTAGTTCTGCAACCCTATATTGGCACAGGATGTTTATGGTTATTATATCAGACATTTTCTCATCTATATTTGCAGAACATGCTGACATCTTTTTTTTTTTTTTTTTGAAAGAGAGAGTCAGCTGTTATTTTTTTTCATCCTAGGGAATTACAACGATGCTATTTTAAGTAGGAACTGATATTCATAGCCCCCAGAAATCATTTTACTGGTGCCCAAAATGCATTTCTGCTCACAGCACACTGGACTTGCTAACTCAAGCCTTTTAGAAAGTCATCACATTCCCAGCAAAGAACTCAGGAGAAGGTTGACATGAAAACTCTGCCAGCAAGATAAAACCTTCTCCTTGAATGATGCCTCTCATCCAAATTGTGAGTCTGCTAAGATCAGATCTCTAGGGTGGCCCTTCTCCCGACACTAAGCACTTACTTGGTTTTAATTTCTCAGCAGTTTCCAAATATTTTTCAGTTGTATTTACTCTTCCAGATGGTACCTCTAAAGACACAGTATGTTTGGAGCTCCATAAATAAAGCAGTACTAGTAAAATCAAAGCAGAGGTATTTAGTTTGTATGCTGTGTAGAATAGGAAGATATGCTTCATTTTTTAAGTAAGTTGAACAAACCTGCAGCTACCATGGAGTGAAGACATCAATTTCAGTCCTCCTTATTGAACATTTAAGGAAAACTTGTGCTCTATCCATCAACCAGGAGGCCATACTGCTGGTAGGCAGTGAAGGTGCTGATGTAAGCAAGATACGCTTTTCAATCCATTGCTCGCTGCAAATAGTATTCTGTTAAAAGTAAAGCAAAACTATGAAGCATGGAAGAACTACACAGCTGTTTTTTTTGTATGACTTCATTTTCAAAGATAAACCCTATTGATCATCCTACACAGTGGAGTGTAACCCTCAATCTCTGCCACTGATCTGGCTCTAAGATTCACAGGCACTACAAGAAAGCTTCTTTTTTCTTTGTATGGATTGCGGAACGCAAACAGATTGTAGGCTAGATGCACTTGACCACAAATATAAGATTCAATGCAACTAAACTTTTTGAGGCAAAGTGGGAGGGGATGTCTTTTTTAGAGAAGAAAGTGTATGAAGTCGCTGCTTCTCTTTGCCATTTACAATGACATATTCACACAGTCAAATCTGCAATATATTTAACAGATTGTACACTTTCCCACAGCTCTTGGGCACAGTCCACATTTCTACCAGCAAAGTCACTCTGCCAAACATCCTTCTACCTCCCCAGTTATGCTTAAATCAATTCTTTTGTCTAGAAAAGAAAAGCAGGACGATGTATGGCTGAACATAATAATATCTAGGAATAAGATATAAAAGTCACCTGTTTCATCTCCTGCCACTGGAGGAGCAGTTTTGATGCGAATTTATTTTTTCCTTGCTAGTCTAACTTATAATAAATTGAAGAACACAGCTTCAGCTACAGTACTTGAGAGAGGATGCTGCAGAACAGCATCCATCGCACTATTGAGTTTTGCTGATTTTTTTCCTTTAATAATTCCCCCCCTCAGTTGCCTCCATTTCTCTGATTGTGCCAAGGAGTTCTGTCCCTTTAAGAATTGTCCCTTTACATTCCTGGAAGGAGAGCAAATGAAGTGACGTACTGTAAGTAGGGTGCATCACTCAGTAGTAGCTCATCTAGTTTAGCTCTTGTTCTTTCCTCTTAAAGCAATCTACAACAGCTCCTTCAATTCTGCTCACTTAACCGCTGTCCTTTTCCACTCAATAGTACATGAGTGATGCACACGCACTTCAGGTGTGATAGCTTACGGAGTACAAATGCTCAGCTGTTTTCCTTTGATTTGTTAGAAACAGTAGTTCTTGAAAAGCAGCTGAATTTTGAGTAAGGAACAGTTATAATAAAATGCACATTTATTTGGTATTATTTTGTCTGCAACTGCAGACTGATTTGTCCACTTCCCTATGATACTATGTGATGTGATAGTATATCCATAGAACTGGGGAGTTACTATCACACCTTTTCAATCATTCTATCCCCAGTGAACAAAAACGTTCACAAGTGCTAATAAGACAGACTTTACATGCTAGAAGATGTAGTGAGCTCCTATGAGTTAGTAAAATACCCTGTTTGAAACAAATTCAAACAGGAATTTCAACATGACACTTCTACACCATTTTACCAGTGAGGCTGTTAGAGGGGGATTGAGAAACTTTAATAATCTGGTTGACTTTTTTTCCATACTTTCATAGAAATGACCTAGTATCCACAATTGATACAGCAAAAATACAGTAACTTTAAGTAGTATACTTATACAATAAACACATGTGATTATTGTATTTTTAGTTTTAGGCTTTTGTATTTTCACCTTCAGTTTGCAGTATATATGGTAGAAAAAAAATAGTAAGAGTCATCTGAGCATAGGAACTTAAGAAATGCTACTCAGATTCTCTCATGTCTAATAGGATCGAATTTGTAGCTAAAAATCTTGTCATCTCTCTTCATCTCTCATTCTCATCATCTCTCTTACTCTTTGCTAGCCTTGTTTGACACTTTTTTATCAACATAATAGGGACTTTAAGATCTCTGATCCTTTGTCAAATTTGGCTTAAAACCGCTATGAAGGTCAAAAGTTTTTGAAACAGGAGCTGAACAGACAATGTGATCACATAAATCTTATCTCCAAAGAACAGCAGGAAAAAATACATCATTTAAAAATAAAAAGTCAATTCTTATCTGTTCTTATCTGTTCTTAAGTGAACTTGAATCTACCTTGGGGAAAAAAATGCCCAGATATACTCATGATGTATTATTCTTTTCTCACTGATGATAGTTCTGCTAGTCTTTGAGTATTTTAGTGTTTTTTTAAAAATATTTGAATTATTATAAGATGAGTAGAATTTGGACATTTTACTTAATTAGTGGTTAGCCCATTCTGCTCTGATATTCTGGTTTCAAATATTTGAGCAAGGGAGATTCCACTTTTTTCATTATTTTCTAGATAATCATCAAAGAAATGACAAAGTTACTTACTTTTTGTGTGACTCCTATTTCTTTTAAATTTCTTAAATTAAATCCAGATCAAATTTTTGCTCAATGTCTACTGTAGCGAGAGGAATGTTATTATATATCTGATTCTTTCTGAATTGGGTACCAGGAAGGATGGAAGAGTTTCCTGGTGCCACATTGCCACCCCGCTTCTCCTCTACAGGTGAACATGAGGCTGGCACTGAATCATAGAATCACAGAATCACAGAATGCTTAAGGTTGGAAGGGACCTCATCTACTCATCTAGTCATCTAGTCCAACCTCCCTGCATCACCTCCATTTCCACACTTTTTCACTCAGAAATTTAAGGAAATGGAGACTTTCCCATTCCCAAGGGAACTTCCTCAGAAATAGGGACAAGGCATGCATGTGATCTGACTGCAATCAGTCACCCATTCATGCATTCAGACTTCCTTTGCAAATTCCCATGTCTCTATCTTTTCTCTTGTTTTCTTTTAATTAGGAGTATATTCAGCTGTCCTTCATTTCCTGGCTGCCTGGGATAAATCCAGTGCTACACATTTATTGCCACCATTTGAAATTGACTTTTGTGAGATGATGGTATTTTGGGATTTCTTTATATAGGTTATTTCACTCTTATTTATTTATTTCTGGCTGACATATACTGCATTCATTTCAACATGCTGATGAACCTAAGCCATTCGCTGTATGTAATTAGACTATTCTAATTAAAACAGATGAAGATGAGTTATTTACATGAAATCAGCTTTGCTACTAAGAAACCTTTATTGGTATTTACATGATTGCCTGCTGCACATTTGCTCTTATAATTATACACATGTTAGCTCTTAATGGAATGAATAGGACATGAGAACCCGATGTTTTCAATGTGGGATCATTACATTCAAAAATTGCCAGAGAGGTATTTGGTTATGGATAATTTCTCAATAGAATAACGAACACAGGTTTTGTTCATCTAAAGCATAAAGGCCCACTTGTCCCTCTATCTATTTTCAGTTGAACTAACAAAAAAAATAAAAAGGAAGACTAAAACAATTTCATTGTAACTAAACCTCCTTTGCAAAGATAATGTTTTTAAGCAATTGGAAAGAAAATAAAGTTGCAGTTCTGCACAGATTCCTCTGAACTTAGTGAAGTTCTCTCACTAAACAATAGCTTAAAATGGAATAAAGACTTTTCTAGCGAAGGCAATTACACTTGCTAAGCCAGCTTGAAATTTCACATTTTCCAACAAAAAAACCCTAAAAGAAGCCAACAGTGCAAACTAGATTTTCTGAGAAAGAATGACTGCAGTTTTTTTACATGTTGAAAAAATAAATGAAAAGAAATTGGAAAAAAAAGTCAGGTTTGCTATACTGTAACTGCGAGGAGAGTGTAATGTCAGCTTCCAACTGCTGTAGCAGTTGCACCCACTCTACCATTCTAAATGCATCTTCTCAACTAGTCTCAGGTGAGTGAACTGCACCCCTCTTTCTTGAAAAAATCAATATATGTATGAAAGGTCCCTTGAATGATAGGATTTATTTATATCAGAGAGATACACAGCCACAGTGCCTGTTGGCAGTTTCCTTGAGCAGAATGATCTCAGGAAGCAATCTGTTTCATAACTTTCATGAAAACTCACACTGCTGATATAACTAGAAATAAAGATACCACCTCTGGCATCTCTCCTAGGTGTCCCATCTTTGGAAGTTGGGGTTGTTGATGTGTTCACTGGCAAATTAGGGGTTGTTGGGGAGCAGTCACAGATCTGATTTATTTCTAGGGATCATTTTTCATAAAATGCTGAAGCACACTGCAAAGATCCTAAATTTCTAGAAGTAGCACAAAGAAGCCATCTGCCAAGTCTAAAACCTTGTAATCCTCCATGTTCAAGTTTTCAAGGACATCAATAAATAGTGCCACTAAACTCATGATTATCTTTCATAAAACATGGGTTGTTTACAAAAGCCTGCTTATCAAACAGTTAAAGTCTGCAGACGTTCATAAAAGTGCAGATCTCAAATCTTCACAAAAATTTCCTCCTCTCTATGTTATGTAATAGAGATGAGTGTCTTCTTTGAACTAATTCTTGCACATAAGCATGAGGAAGAATTGATAGAGCAGGTTTCCTTGGATTGTCTCTTGTTTTCTGGAGCAGCATTGTGAGTCAAAACAGATGTTACTTCTGAACTGCCAGAATTTCAATGACAGCAATTTATACTGCTTAAAGTTCTGGCTGCTTAATGTTATAAAAATAATTGCTCTTGTGCTTTGTTCAGAGGAAGGACTCACAGGAAATAGCAATAAATGGTAGAAATGGTAGTAAAGGACAAAAAATATGAAACTTATAAAGAAGAGTCAATAGGGAACAAATTAACAGTTTTACCATGGACCCACTGGGTCTCTGCAAGAGACAGATGTTCTTTCACAGACTGAAAAAGTGTTTCTCAGTTTTATGCTAGCCCAGGAACTCACTATATTTATGAAAAAGATTATTAGCTAATTAATCAACAGAATAAATAGATTTGATTGCCAGGGGGTTCTTCAAAAAATCTTTTCAGAGATTCTAACTGATGTTTCATAACCTAAAGTATATTATCGTTTATTTACATAATATAATCTTTTGTGACACCTCAGATTTGTACTGAATATGGCATGGCAGAGGATAACACATAGACCTTTTTGGGGGGGAAAGTCAAAATGGCAGTTTCTTAAATATAGCTTGCCTTCCAAGATACTACTCTGACTTTTTTCACTAGTAATCTGTGTAAAAGAAAAGTAGTCTATACACTGTGTGATAACCATAAAGGAAACCTGAATATTACATGCTTTAAAGAAGTCTGAAAATGCAGAGGCTGCTGCTATTACAAAGTATACTTTTTAGGTGCTGACTGCACAGGCAATGGTACTCAAAACCAGTAACCCACTACTATACTGCCCCATCAGCTTTTTCATATTCTGCTTTTTGAAATAAAATAATGCAAGAAAGAACAAAATAAAGGTCTAACTGAAAGTAGAACTTGATTTGGTCAATTATATAAAATCCACCCATTGTTTACAGGTTACAGGCAAGCTTTCATTACATAGTTTTCAAGACATAAATAATGTATGCAGTGTTTCAGAACATGGCTAATTTGACTATATATTGCTGCAGTGCGACATATGTTGTTACTGATGCTGCAGAGCATCATAAGGATGAGCTTACTTTGTCCATGTTACAGAAGGTAACTCTTCTTAGCTTCTGTATGTTATTCTTAGAATAGCAGCACCTTCAATAAGAGGATGTTTTCATAGTTCAGGAGAAGAAATCTATGAGACATTCTATCTCCCTTCTATTATTATTTCAAAATTAAATTGTGGCATGATCGAGTGAACTGAAATCCCTGTCTGCAGTACTGAACTTCCTCCTTAATAATATATTCATTTTGTGGTTGTGGTGCAAGAGAAGCTTTAAAGTTTACCAATATGTGAACCAACATTTTTATTTCCAACCTGTGGAAATAAAGGAAAAAGAAAAAAAAAGAGGCTTTCTCATCTAGATAAAAGTATTATCTGAACAACTTTGGCTTAAATGTCATCATACAACACAGTGCAACACTGCTGTAAGATTTCTGAGTCACTGAAAGAACTGTAGTTTCTAGGCAGGGTCACCTGAGACTCCTGATGAAAGATGAGGATAAACAATTTAATGAATAAATAATTATCAGATAATTAAGGCGTTATTAAAGTAGACTTGCATTAGCTGTGCGTATACTATCACTCTCTTAGGGCTTTATGAGACTTAATGGGCCCAACTTCTAACTTCTTGTACCTTGTATAGAGATTTATGCCATTGTGAAGCTCAAGGCGAGCTACTATCAGATGAACAGGGCAGTGTTCCACTCCTATTTTGAACTACTGTAAATTAACATGCATCTAAACTGCAACCGAGACCTCATTCTTTTCTAAAAATTCTCATAAAATGCTACCACAGGTAACCACATGTCTCCGTTTGCAAAACCTCCCTTCCTACAGAAACATGTTTACATTCAGAGCTCACCTCTGTATAAATTAGGAATACCACTACTGCAAACAACTAACTAAAGCCGATCCAACTGATGAGAGTCTACAAGACCTAAATCTACATCATTACTGGGGAGGTAGATTTCATTTAACACGGTTTCTATAAGCCATGAAAATGGACAAAATCCCTATAAATACTTTCCATATCAGAAATGGAGAGAAACAGATTTGACGATGCATGAGAGACTTGATGCTCTCCCTTCTCCATGAAATTATGCATAGATGCTTATTAAAAGTTACAGGATCTGAGCATCTGTAGAAAATGGATGGCCCACTTGCTCCTTGCTGAGAACAGGATGTGTACATACATATTACATTTCTCGAATACTATAGCTATGTAGAGACACAGAAGAAAATGAAGAGGAAAGAAAAGGATCTACAATCTTCTCCACTCAATCTGTGATGCAGCAGACAGTTGGTTGCTACATTTATTCCTAAGACTTCATCATCTTTCAAGTAAACCTCTGAGTTTAACATCACCGATGGTGGATAAACTCACAAATTTAAAGTTCAGAGAAAAGTTTTCTAAATTTGTCAGAGCTGTCTGGCCTACAATATATAGCACTGAGAATAGGTGTGATTTCAAAAATATTATACTTTGAGGAGTTGAAACCTGTACACTAAAAGTCAGAAACTAACACATCTAGTTAAGGAAAAAAATAGCTAAACTTACTTAAAAGATATAACTTTCTAACTGAAGTCTATTTAGTACTAAAACAAACCAAAAACAATAAAAAAAAACACCATGTAATATTCATATTTTCACTATTTTGACTTGCAGAATGCTTTAGGACTACTATATGCTAAATATTGCCAGAGTACTTATGACATAAAATTTATCATGCAATTAGAGAAAATGTTAGTGCTAAGGGATAAGTAGTCTTTGGAAACCCTTAGAAAACCCCACAATAAACTTTAATTTATCTTTGAACTAGAGCTTCTTCTTGTTTTTCCCTTCAGAAGAGTTAATACACTAACCAAAATGCAGAGTGGTTCTTACCAGAGTACTCAGAACGCAAGAAATAAGAGATGTCTCCCTGTTTGCAGGATGTCTCCCTGTTTTTGTGATGAGTCCTCTGTACAGTCCCAGTGTCAGAAAAGATGCCTAGGTTAGCAGAAAATTGCAGAATAGTTCACGTGAGTCCTGAGACCGAATGGCCTTTATTTGCTTCAGAAGTGAGGGAGCCCAAATTAATGCATCTTTCCAGTGACAGGTGGTGAAACCTCTGAAAGGATTGTTATTATAAGATATGGTTCCATAGTTTTCCACATAGAATGACAGTTTGTGCAGCCCTAACTTAGAAGCCACCCACAACCTCTGGCTTTTTTGACTCTGTATTCTTGTGAACGGAAGATAAAAATCTCTATGTTCTTTGCAGATAATAAAGTTTCATGAAAGCTAGTTCTCTGAACATAACTTTGGTAATTTTTATGAACACAACTTCTACACATAAAAGGAGATATATTCAGGCATTCCAATAAAAGGGAAGAGATTGGTAAAATCATAAACATTTGGAAAAATATTACAAACATTACACAATATTTCATTCAAATCAGCGCCAGGAGGGATTCCTGAGGGATTTTCTCCAAAGCACCAAGTCCATGACTCAAGGACAGACATGTCCTTGCCTACAGGGTCCTTGCCTGCCCTGCAGACACCAAACTCCACACATGTTCCAGGCAGCTGAAAGTTTCACAGTTGCCAGCAGCAAAGGCATTGACAAGCTCAACAATTTCACTGAACAGATGTAATATCCAGGTCACTACTGGGTCACTTGAAATTAAAAAACAAACAAACAACAACAACAAAACAAACAGACAAACAAAAAACTAGTGGTGTTCTGATTTGGATGGGCATCATATTGTGAGAAAAGAAAAAATTACAGACTGACAGAGGGGAGTTTTCCAGGCACCCACGGACACCTTATTTCACCCACTTCAGTAAGTCTCGCCGGAGAGTCCCCCATAACAAGTGCTCATCCTTAAATACAGCATCTGGCAATGTCACTAAATGAGTCCTTGAGAAACAAAGCTCTGGATCTGCTGAGTCCGCATGTATTTGTAGCTTGGGGACTACATCCAGAGACATCTGCTTTATCAAACTTGCCCTTATCGGTTTCAGAAGTAGGCCAGCTTAATGTCAAATGAGGTGCTGCAGGCAGAAAGCTGCCTTTGACTTGTCCTTCTCGACTTTCCAAACCACTTCTCTTTGGCAGTGCTGACTTGTATCTCTCTCCCTTTCTCAGGCCTTCTCCACACATCTGGTTAACCCACTCTCTCAAGAGAAATACAGAAACATGAGTGCTTATTTTGTATCAGGTGCAAAAGACTCTGCAGAGCCTAGCAAGTGTTATTGGTGATTTCTGAAATAAGTTAAAAAGTGTAACATAGGAAAATAAGAGAGAGTGTACCCACACGTTTTAATGTTTACTTCCTCTTTAACACTTATTGGGCATGGTGACGACTCTTGCCATAGACTGTGCTTTAGGAAACTATGCTTAAAATGATGTAAAGAAACAAGAATAATAGACGTAACTCCTTGTCATAGAAAGAAGAGGAAATGATGAAGACAGAGAGGAGAGTAAGAAACAAGAAAGCACGTAACGGTTACTTCAGCTAGTCAGAAACACAGATGTCCAAAACAGTTGGCAAATGTGCAGAGTAATTCTTCTTAACAGAAGCTGAATGCTCTGTTTTAATCCTGGATAAAACAGAGAATTCATAAATGGTCAAACATCATAACAAGAGATGCTATTTCAATTCAGTTACCTAAAAGATGCCACTAAAGGAGTTGTCTTGTGAGAGAAATTAATGCATACTAAGACTCTTACATTTAAATTTAATTTGCTGTATTCCTCCATTTGCCAAAATTAGCATCTGTCTTTTCTCTAGGAATCTGTACCTGAAGTTGTCCTGGATTTTACACATATGATTTAAGCAGCAGCCTTACCGAAAAAATGTAAATCAAATTTCTGATAGTTCTTTGACAAACATTCTTTCACCATTTGACAGTCATGTCCCAGTGATGACAATAGCTGCAGAATGTGGGGAAGAATAGGTTTTTCGGTGGTGAGAGATTTTACGTTATCTTCTTGCCACTGTTGCCTGTTTGAAAGATGCAAGATGAGATGAGATGAGAGTGCAGAGACAGGAATGTCACTGACACTGAGGGATGGGAGCAGAGAGCCCTGGCTGCCTCCTGCAGAAAGATTTATGCCCTCCTCCAATCATAGCTTTTCTGACAGTGCAAGACAGCTCCTTCTAGGCTTCACTGTGATTTAAACAGTAGCTACAGTCACCTTTATTTGCCCGTTGTTTTCATGGGTGTTCCAGGTAACCTACTCAGCTTGCAAATATGCTGCTGGTTCTGTCATGGGATGGGAGCTGAGTTTCTTGTTTCTTTCATCGTCAGGGAGAACACCTTCTCCTTTCTCGTAAGTCTTTACTTATCTACAGGCTCCATTAGCAGACTGAGGAACACAATAATATAAATGCTAATTCTACTATAATATCCTATGCGATTTTTGGTGAGTGACATAAGAAATACTTGAATATTCATGATTTTGTTTCATGATTTTTTTTTGACTTGTAACTGTGTGCAAAGCTACTGGATATCACAGTCTTAAGAACTAGTTGGTTTAAAGAGAGCACCCAATTACAGCATTTTTCCAGGGAGAATTAACTCCTTGCTTCTTTTAAAGGAGAACATTTCCCCAATACATAGTTCTAAATTTTTATGAGACAGAAGGACTTGCAAGACTTGTTAAATACCTTCTTAAAGATTACCCTTCCTCTTGTTTCCTCCCTGCCTCTCTCTACATAAATAAAACCCCGAATGTAAGTATAAAACGTAGAATTTGTGTTTATTGCAACTATTTTTTTTTATAAAAACCTAAAATTCCAATGCATTATGCAAAAGGTGCATAGAGAAATTGCACATTTTCCCATGTTATTTGAAAAAGTCAGTGAGCGAGTAAATCAGAATGGTCTGATTTGCTTGGATTTCCTGAAAATTTTTGACAAAGTCACTCATCACAGACTCTTACGGAAACCAAACTGTCTTGGGGATAATAAGGAAGGTCCTCTTATGGATTAATAACTGCTTAAGAAATAGGAAATGAAGGCTATGTATTTTAGAATCTCTTGAGTGTTAGTCATTATTTTATTACTATTGCCTAAGATGGAAGAGAAGAAGGTAAGCTAAATCAGCTCCTTACCGGAAAGAAGTAGAGAAGTCAGGATCTAAGATCTCTTTGATCATAATTGACTACAGGGTTTCCTTTCCTGCGTAGGAAAAAAAGCACAAAGAAGTGCTTCTTTGAGGTAAGAGTATGATTTTTTTAATGGACACCATCATTATTTTGTAGTCTTTGATTTGTTATTTTTTCTATAGAATTTCCAAGGCAACAAATATAATACAAAGCCTCCTCCAGTTGATATTTAAAACTGTACCACCAAAATATTTATTGTATGGCTTTTATACAGAATCTCTTTTCCCTAGGATCATGTGAAAGTGTTATTGTACAAAACTGAAACACAGTTCCTGTATTTATTTGTCCCTGGTAATGTAGCTCGCTGCTACATTTCCCTATCCAGATATCAAACTCGTCAACGCAGTCTTAATCCAGTTCTTTCAATTAATCACCAATAGCTAGCTATTTTTTTTTCCATTATATTTGAACCACTTGCCCAAGATACTTCAAAGAGAGTGAGATTTCATTCCATTTACAGTGAGCACAAAATAATTTCCATCTAAATAGCAGAGCTGACCACTGATCCTACATGCCCTGGACTTTAGAGCACTTTGAGATAATGACCCAAATCTTGCCTCATAGGAAAATTTCTGTAGCATGGGCACAGATCTAAAAATGCTAAGATTCAAAATATGTAAATATGCTACTGTGATTCAGTGATCACAGCATTCCACACTGAGTCATTGCCTTACCCTGATATCAGACTTCAAATGCTGATTTGCATGAGGGCTCCAGTCCTCCTGTGTATGAACAGTTGATTTTATCTGTCTCTTTAGCTTGGATTGAACTAACCTGTAAATTCAATTAATACTGAGGACAATTTAATGATTTTTTTTCTGACTGGTCACTGGGCAATAACAGGTGCCATAAGAAGACTTCATGGACAACATCAGAGACAGAGGTAGGTTAAAAATAATGTAGATGTTCTAAATGCAGAATTCTGCTGATGTACAATTTTAAAAAGGAGTAAAGATCTCAGGACATTTTTCCCAAATAGTTTTTAACACATATCACTACTGCCTGTTACAGAAGAACCTATCTCCATCCCTAACTGTACTGTGGCTTCTGCCCATGCATTAGATTGAATACATCTACATATTGTGAGAAAAATGTGGTACAGAGTGACTCACCATAATTCAAATAAAACTTTGGGAAGAAATATCCAATTTTATCTCAATTGTAGTCAGTCAGCATGAAGTTTTTAATAGCTTTTTGTAAGATCTGAAGGTGAATTACTTAGTTATTAAAAGCATTTTTACATGTCTTCCCTAAATCCTTTGGAGCCCTTAAGTTTGCCCTAAGGCAAACTCTATCAAGTTCGCACAGTTCTGATGTCCGGTGACAACTGTATAAATCCACCCGGCTCCCATGCCTCACAGTGTCTCTTTAAAGTGCATATAGCCCTAAGGCAGTCCTTTCCATCACAGCATGACCAGGAGGCATAATGCAAGCAGCAGCAGGCAGTAAAACAGATACAAGAAGACTGTGAGTGGGAGAGTTTGGCACCGGTTGATGGGAGCAGGTGGTCGAGGAGTGGGTGCGTCTGCTCCTGTGCAGTCTGCGGAATCTTTAGCGATCTCTGTCCCTGTGAGCAGTGATACAGTTTATGGTAAATATAGAAAATAGACTATAATAGACTTTCTTATTTGCTTCTGAGTTCACATACTTCTCACTGCCCACCTGTAAGACAGGAAAAATTTATTCACTCTTCTTATTGCTACAGGACTCCATAATCAATGCAGTTATTGTAACATAAAGTCTTGCATTTCAATTCAAAATATCACAACAATTAGAAAAATGCAGGTAAACTTAAATCTTGGAGCTACTGCTGTTGGTATCATACTCACAAGAGCTCACAAAGCAAATCAGACAAAACAGTAGAATTACAACATGCAATCTATGATTATTAGCACTGCCACAATACAAAGTGAAGGATTTTATCCTTCCTCTCCTCTAAAGTCACATAAGGCCAGAACTTCTGGGAGTCTCTGCTTTAAAGATAGTGCAAGAGATAATAGCTGAGTACAAGGAAGCACAAGAGAAGCATAGTATAGTGTAATTGTCATTATCAGAGGAACTTGGCCTTTTCTCAGCTACCTGTATATTTTTAATAGTTCAAGGTACCAGTACTTCTCACTGCAGTTGAATTACTGCAGCCACTTCCCAAACTTCTGTTAGCTCTTGTCAAATGAATAGTCAAGATGGAAAAATGATCAGAGAATTAGATTTTCTGCCTATGGTTTTAGTTTCTCCTGTGCTGGATTACTACTTTGGTTAAAAACAACAGTAGATAGGTAATAAAATACTGTAAGGACAGGCACCTGGAGCTTAGGGAATTTTTCTGCTGTTGATTCTTTATGGATTTACTTCACAATGTGGAACAGCCTCTTAAAAAAAACTTAAGGGGCCAGAAAGTGCTTAACTTGCAATAAGATTTTTTTCCTATTTTTTCCCAATGCCAGATAGAGATGCACCTACATCTTTCATAAAATTAATTCACTCTGACCACTGAAGTCACGGCATCACTGCATTGATGCCAATGCAATGAAGACTCATAATATATTCACATTAACAAATGGATAAAATCACTGAATTTATTTTAGAACAGTAATAGTTTTCAATTACTGCTAATGTAGGAATTCCTTAAGTGACTCATACAAATACCCTATTATTTTTATATTTGGATTGCTTACAATAATGACAGAATAAAAGAAAGGAAACTCTCCAGTAGCATGTCAGTGAAGCAATCTCCTTTTCTTCTTGCTTAGATAACTTATTTGCATTCAGCCCTAAAGTTAGACTTGGCAATGCACTCAGGAAGAGAGGTTAGCTATTATTAAGTTGCATAAAGAATTAACTTTCTGACATTCTTTATTGATATTTATGACAGAAAGTGTACCCATGCATGCACTGTGCAAAATTCTCCATCGTAAGAGAATATTTTCTCACCAGTACTAAGAGTAATGCCAACTTGGATAGCAAGCTTCACCAATTCTACCAGTCTTCAAGACAGCAGAATTAAACAGATAAATGTAGTGAAAACAAAAGTATTCTACCACTAATTTAAACATGAGTATGTAAACTCCCTAGCATAACTCACAAAGATTCTAGAGGCATATAATTTTTAGGTACGTTCAGTACTTGACCAATAACAGCAATCAAAATGGAAAGTTGGACCTTATGAAAAAGGAGAAAGAGGAAGAGAAAGGGAGGAAGGAGGAAGGAAAGACAGGATCCTACAAGGAGGAAATGGCAGTGGCTTCATTTCCAGGCCATGAAATAAAGTGGCGATTCATGTCACTTCAGAGCAAGCAAATATCATAACATCGCAGACACATAGATGAGTTGACATAAAAAAAAAAAATCCATCAACTGATAAGGTTTGTCTGACATTGAGTCTGGGGAGCTATGTCTGATGCTCTGGCCTAACCAGCTGATAGAAATTTTATGAACTTGGAAGGCAGAGGTGAAACTGTACAACAGAAAAGGCTTTCATTTGATTCAATTCATTGGAGTATTGATTTTCAAGGTTGATGATTTATTAACGTAGCACAGAGTACAGTTGGATCTCCCAGTAATGATGATGCTGTTACTGACACCGAAAATAAATCACTGTAAATCTTTAAGAGAACAGGAGTGCTTAGCTAACAAACTGGATGTGCTGGATTTGCAGAAGCTTGGGAAATCCCATTAGGTGAGTTACTGACCTTTTTTTTAGTGAAAGTGTTCTCCCTTTTGACAGCTTTAGACAGAAGACAGATTTATTTAAACACTGAAGGGAATTTTTGGACTCTTTTTTTTTTTTTTAAAACTAAAACCGAACAACATGTAAAGTGCACATTACATTAACTTCTTCAATATAATAGAAAATTGTACATGAAAACCAGACAATGATCTAGAAAAATGAACAATAAACCATTGGTGCGTGCCTACCTGTTTTGGGGGGAAATAATCATTACAGTATTAACTATAAACAACATTTTCAAGTCATCATGAATGAAAAAGTGACCACAATTTTAAAATACATGCTTCTTGGTGACATTGTTTTGATATAAATAGATGTAACTCTTACTGAATACTTCAGTAAGGTAGATGGACTCAAAAGGATTCCAGCATTCTCCCTGGGAACAGAGAAGAACCTTTGGAATTTAAAAAATCAGAATGAAGTATCTGCAAAACAGATACTCTCCTCATATTATTTCAGCAAATTTACTTCCAGTCCCAAGAAGAACAACACAAAGAAGCTTGAAAAAAAAAGCTCCTATAGTAACTATGATTGTAACTTAACTGTCACAACTTAATTATCTAAAAAAATAAAAAACCCTATCTTTTCCTACAAGAAAGGAGACCCTCAGATTTATTACACTTCCCACTGAACAAGAATACTCACATTAAGCATTGTGTTTTCCGTATGGTCTCGACAAACAGAGAAGCCAGAATTTAAGGACTTGACTGGACACAGAAATGGTTTGTTTATTGGTCCAGTCACTTGCTGTACTGTACCTTCAAATCAATCCCTTTCAACAAGAGTGCTGCTGCACTGGGCTGTGTGAGATTCTTGATCTCAGTGAGGTGCTGAGACTTGAAATCTGCTGCATCTCTCATATAACCCTATTCTCTCTGCTGAACTTCCTGTAATTCTGGCTGGTTTAAAAGAAGTTTGGGGACACAGAAGTTGGTTTAATGATCCCGCCACTCCTTAGGCATCTCTTTTGTGTCTTCCTGGGAGACGCCTCACACCACTGAAGTGTTAGCAAGCTCATCAACACGGTGGATTTTCTTTCATTAATACTTTTGCACTATTTTGTCTGCTGACAATTCTTAACATGTGCCATTTTAATTAAGATTGTACTTTAAAGTGTACCAATCATTGTTTTATTGCATGGGGAAATAAGTGCAATCATTATGATTTTACATAATATTGAAGTAATAATGCTGCTCTTCAGGCTGCTTCTGTATTACTACTTTATAATCACTTTCAGATTGCCCAAGAATGTCGTCTCAATGTGTAGACTGTCCTCAGTGGTTAACAAAGATGCACTAAATACTCTGTAGCACTACATGTTATGAAAATGTATTTATATAAGCTAAATTACAAAAAGCTAGCAACTTCACAAGGGGATTGCAGCTTCTTTTTTGCCAAGGCTAACCAGCTTCTTTTGCTTCCCATTTTCAAAACATTTTTTAGTCTGAGAAAATAACCTTGGTTATCATAATGTGCTGTCAACAATTCTGCCTATTGAATTTATGTCTGGTTTCTAAAACAAAAATTCCTCAAAAATTCTAGCTATAATTACACACAACTGTAAATGAGATGCAAAACTGAGAACTAATTTGTCACATATACTCACAACCTTGACAAGAGCCATAAAGAAGCCTCTTCCCTGAGGAAATTTCATACTAGTTTGTTGCTCTCTAGGTGTGCTCAGGAAGTGATAGATGAATGAAAGGTCATTAAACAGTTCAGCACACCCTAAACAGCATGGTCAGATCGTCCATTGAAACACAGAGGAGAAACTCAGCATCCATGCTCTCCTTCCGCTTACTCAGGGACTGCTGTCAGAATATGTTAAGCACAGCTCTTAAATATATGGGTAAAGTCAGTAGAGCTAGCTACAAATTTAATGTGAAACCAATTTGATCAAGGTGAACAGTTATAAAATAAAACCTGAACACAACAGCAGGCCTTCCAGAGGCCTTCTTGTCTTCTAAAACCTAACGCTGCCTTTGAGGTTTTCCTTAGAGGTGACATGTGGACTCTGCATGCACAGCTGGAAGTGGCCCCTGCTCCATCAGTAGCTCCTCACCCAACCAAGCCTCTTGTCACATAGGCACTGGATATACCAAGGAAAGCCCTCAAAGACAACGACGCATAAAGTTCTGAGGCTACAGAAAGAATCCAATGGGCAAATAAGATTTAACCTTGTTAGTGTTTAAAACTAGAAGGAGTAAACGCTTTGTTAAAACTAAGGGTAATTTTATAGAATGAAACCAATATAAAATAAAGGAAATGGTTCATGTTCACTCACAATGGGTCTATTATTTGGTCCATTTTTCAGACTGTCTCTAAACTGAGAAACTTCCACACAATCCCCTCGGCTTCCTCAGGAAAAAAGTTCTTATCCTGGATAGATGTTGCTCCTCTTAGCAGGGCCTATATCTCTGTCAATCCTTGTGGGTGTTTCTAGTTACACGTTTTCTCTTTTGTCTCAGCTCAGAGAAACAGCAGTTCACTGAAGACTGTTCTCATCTTTTAAAAACTTGTGTAGATTTTCTCTTCCTACTAACTGAGATGAATGGGTAGCTAGATGGTTTGATAGAAGGAAAGATCATTATGAGAGCTTAGAAGATTAAAATAATGTGAATACGAGGGAAAAAGGGTGGTAAAATCAAGAAAAGAAAATATACACAACTTCAGAAAATCTACCAAATCAGGAATTATTTGCTATTTGGGAATTTGAAGGTATTTCAGGACCAGATCTTTAACCATGCTTCTTTTTCACTTTTGTACAAAGTAGAGATTTTAAGGCTGAAAACATGTGCTGGTAAACCCTGGTAGCTCTGCCCCACGGCAGCATAGCACGGGAAGTTTCACTGGGATTAACTAACGGGTTGGGAACAGCAACCTCCTCCTGCTGCTGCAGAGGGGAAACAAAGAGCCGGAGCAGGAAAAGAGGGTTGTGTAAGGACCATCAGCAGCAGGGTGACGGAAGGGGTCCCTGCTCTGACACAGCAGTCCAGTTCTGAAGATTTTATTTCTTTGCCTTTGCAAATGAATGCTCGGAATCTATGCTTGCACAGTACCAAAACTCATGCCTAAAGACTCTCAACTAATTGAAGGCAGTGGGCCAGCAGGCTTCTTGAGTAGAAAAACAAGTATTGTGGAAGTTACATCAATTACTCTTACTGCTTTCTTATTATCCGCAAATGGACTTTTCTGCCACTGATCTATGGCTGGTCCAAATTTAATCTGAATATCTTCATCTGCTCTTAACTACTCTAATAAGACAAAATATCAGTATACCAGTATTCATGCAGGTGGAAAAAAATGCCCTAACTGAAAACCTGACTTGATTCACTTTGTCTGTTCAAGCTGATTTGCACTGACTCAGATGCATAGCCACAGTAAATAAAGGGAAATGCAATTGACTTCTCTTTTACTCTAGATATGGCAACTCTGTCGCGTATAATTAATTCCCTCTACATCCATCTGCTCTGATGGACTTGAATCTGTGAGCTCTTTTGTCATCAGTACATTAATGTCACAGAACCACATTCTGCTGACAGTGACAAAGTTGTAATTCAAGGTAAGTCTGTTCACTGGAGATGAATGCAAAGACATGTAAGATTTGTCCCAGTCAATCTGTTTCAACTCCCATGTATATAGGAGTCTACAGGAGACTCTGACTTCAAAGTGCTCCATGTGAGTTACTGCTCTCAGAGGCAGTAATGCATGCCCTGAAAAGCAGACTTGGATTAATATTCACAACATGTACTTAGCAAGTCAAGCCAGTGAAGCTGCTCTCCCTAGGCAGCCTTTACTGGAGGCACCCAATTTAAGTGCCTCGAGGTACTCTCTTGAAGACCCTGCCTTTCTCTTCATGAAACAGGGGACCTAGGGAGACAAACTAGCCAGCTTCGCTCCTTCAACCTCATGGTGCAAATACCTTTGTGCCTTGTAGACCTACAGCTGCCCCATGCAATGCTATGCCAGCAAGCCGTAGCCTCTGTATTATCAATGGGATCATATGCTCCCAATTAGACAAGTACTTTGTATTGGTCTGCTTCAGGTCTTGATGGCCCTACATCAGATGCCTCTCTCATGAAAGATGAATTTGTCTTGGCAGATGTTTGATTGAAGCACCTGTTAGACTAAAGAATGTCCTCCTAAGAACTGGGAGAGATCACTTCTTCCCTTAGCACAGGCATCATTTCAATCAGCAGGAATTACAGTTGAAGAACAAGAGCTAGGCAGAAAAGCATAAACAGATTAAAAGCAAAAGTGATTATTTTAGTAATTAAACATTTCTTAACTGAAATTACACGAAATACAAAAGCAGCATGAAAGGTCAGGAGAAATTTTTAAGAGAATTCTCCAGAGGAAGAGAAAGGGTGAAAAAAAGCAATTAAACATAGAGATAGAAAGTTGTGATGTATAGAAGATTATTCCAAACAAGTGGCTGCCAGCAATAAAGTGCAAATAAAGTGCATTGTTTTGAATGTTTAATTAATAAAATAATCTTTTCATTAACTGCTGCCACTGGGGAAAATGGATTAGAAAAAAATGTAGAAAAAAAACAGACATGCTTCTTCCTTGCTTTTAATTTACATCAACGTAGAAATCTGAGTATCAAAACAACCCAATTTGTCTCCCACATAAAGGAATCAGAACATGTGCTTGTTAATAATGTTGTATGTGCAGAGTTTCCTCAGTAACACGAGAATATAGGACTGAAGCAGCCTCCTGAGATGGGCCAGGAGGTCCCCTAGCTGCATAACCTTCAAGAGCACAACAGTAAGGGCTGCCAGCTGCATTGATCTCACTAGCTTGATTGCAAAGCTATTCCTAAACTTCACCTGCCTCTTGATTCAGAGCATGATGTTTGGCCATTTTGGCTCACCTTTCAATAAACCCAAGTTCTTCAGTTCAAATATTAAAGCTCGCCCATATGAGAACAAAGCTAAAAAAGACACAGAACGTAACTGCCCTATAAATAAAATGTAGAGGTACTGATTAACTGGCACAATTACTGTTTTTTTCCCTCTCCTCAAAACGTGGTATAACCACCAGCAGCCTCCCCCAGCCACTGTAGCCCTGCGTTTTCCCTTAGTGGGAGCTTAAGGGTGGATAGAGCATGTTCAGTGACACTGTCACAGGGATACAGGTGTTACTGTGATAAAAATCAGCTCTTAAATACAGAAGTTTCTCCTGATCACATGCAAATAGCAGTTTTGCAAAAACTTATGCATAATTTAACAAAAGTCAGCCAGATTTTTACAGATTATGCTAAAAACACCTTTACTCCCAGGTGTCATGCCCCTTTTGCAAATCACAAATGCATAGTACTTCAAAAGGGCTGGCAAAGGTTGCCACAGAATTGTTTGGATAGGCACCAGAATGGATTCTTTTTCTTGTCTTACTGTCAGTAGCACTCAAATGTAGAAAGGTATCTGAGGCAAGTTGCACCATTAGGGTAAAATAAAACAAAACACAATAAAATAAAATAAAATAAAATAAAATAAAATAAAATAAAATAAAATAAAATAAAATAAAATAAAATAAAA
>JAWLRI010000296.1:4683194-4697079 GCA_034781795.1 Crypturellus tataupa | reverse complement strand
TAAATATTACTTAAATGCTAGACATTTCCAGTTATTTGATTAAAAACATACTATTAAAAACAAAAGGCAATTTTCTATTAAAATCTCGATTATGCTGAATTCATCCTACAAGCCTAATTTATATTTCTCTTACAATCTTGCATATTTTTAGCACCTTCAAATCAGATTAGAATGTCTGTCAGATCAAGAGCAAGGCAAGGTATGTGCACTTAACATTGAGGCACTAAAACAAAAAAATTAATCGGAACAGGCATATCAAATAATGACAGGGAAATGATAAGGAAGGCAATAAACTTTGCAGGCACATCGCTTAGCATCTAAAATCACATAGTATTATATTCAATCTGTGCTTAAATCCTGGATCACTGCAAAAGAGTTAATACTGCAGGAGTGAGTTGTACGTGGAAGGGTTTGTGTCTCCACTAAAAAAGTACCTCCAATGCTGAACATCACCTCTTGCAGATGAATATAATTTAAAGTGAGCTAATCAGTGGCTACTAATGTATCATGAATATTGTGTACTTCATTTTTTTTTTTTACTTTTGCTTAAAAAAAAATCAGATACCTTCAAAGCATAAGATCCCAAAATAAAAACTTATATTTCATAGATCTCAAAGCATCCAAATCAATATCTACTGAAGGACAAAGCCAGTTGTTTGGTTGGAAGTGAGTCATGCGTATCACATAAAATATGCACCCTCTCCCCAAATATTGTTGCAAAGCTCCTAGCTATTTTATCTTGCTGAGTTAAAAGGTGGTGAATACAGTGGTTTTAAATGGAAGAACTGACAGTTTTACTAAAGCAGCCTGAGTGTCACAGCTGTAATAATAGCCCACTTGTATCACTGTCCAGGCTTAGGCATATATGCACACATGGAGAAACAGAGAAGGGCTGTCAGTTAGATCTTTATTACTTCTGGAGTGAGTGATGTTTTGCAGCCCAAACATACATCCCCAGTGCCAAGCTGGATGCTTTTTTTTCCTCATTTGACAACCCCAATGTACATCCCTAGCCACTAGTTGGATTTTCTGTTATTGCCTTGTGCTTGTAATGCTTGATATATGAGCTCTAGGCAGCTGAGCTCTCCTATCAGAGAAACATCAGATGAACAGCACTCTAGAAATGCTAAGAGTTGCCTCGTGTCCCATCTGACTCTGATTAGGCTTAAAAAGAACTAATCTCACTTACTGCTAGGCATAGAGCTGGCTACCACGAACCATTCCACTGAAATACACTCATAGCAAGTGCTATGATGCAGTTGTAATACCAAGTGACTAAATTATTAGGTAGAATTGGAGTAAAGATTACATAAGCAGATATTTGACAGGTATTGAGCAACATCTAGGAATACTAGCTTGAGTCACAACACCAACCACTTGCCAGCAAGTACAGTACCATCAGCCTACTTCTCTTCTTGGCAACAAAACAAACAACTTCTGTAATTAAATACATTGTTTGCAGTTGTTTGTTTGCCTTTCCAAGGTTCAGAATAAAATATTCTTTAAAAATATTTCTGTTCAGAAAGTTAGATTGCAGTAGTGGGCCTCAAGTCAACAGCCTTTATAGATTCTTTTTGCGATGGAGTTAACAGATTTCTGTATACTGCCTTACACCTGTACATTACAAGATGTGCAATTTTGAAAGATGAAGCTGCTAATGTTTTACCTGAATGTGCCTGAACAGTGCGTTATTTGAACTGCAGCGTATTTTCATCTCTGTTCTAATAAATCTGCTACACTTCCAGGGGCCTTTTCAGTCATCTCATTTAAGTGTTGGAGATGCTCAGTAGAAACATTTCTAAGATACCAGTAACCGGATTATTTGTATTTTAGGAAGCAGTCAAATAATGCATTTAAATTTCCGTTTTAAAGTTAATATTCAAAGCATGCAAACTGTTTCTATAGGATTTTCAAAGCTACTAATATGGGTCAGATGTAGTCTTCATGTTGATAATGGCAAGCTTTACAAACCTACATTTTCACAAATAATGAGAGATTAACTTCATCTTACTGAAGTCACTGTTGAAGCATACTGTGTAAAAGTGTGTGTGTGTGTGTGTGAGAGAGAGAGGTTTGTTTTTAAATGCACAGTGGCCCCCATCACTGAGCCTTCCTCTAAGAAAAGGACAGTTTTTGGTATCTGCAATTCTTGTGATTCAAATCTGTCATAGGCCAGATGCTATTACTGGGACTCATAGTGAATGGTATTTCGGGCCATGAGCAATGCTCCTGAAGTCTGTGTAAGCTTCCCTTTAGAAATGAAGGCATGAGCTTCATGAGATAGATACATATTTAAATTGCTTGGGACGAGTAAATTGGATAGCAGATAATCCTAGGTCTTCTCTGTGAAAAAAAAAACCCAATGCATTTCTGGAGGGTATCTCACATCATCAGATCAGACTACTATGTCTGAACTGCCCCCTAAAGGATCTTACATGCTTATGTCTCTCTACTATATATAGGGAAAATCTGGGGGCACTAGCCAGACACCTTGATTGTTTGTGTTGGACGTTTAAGGTAGCATGCAATCAGAATTGACCTCGCAGATTAAAAATATATACGTATATACATACATACAAATACGTGCATCTGTATGTGTATGTATTTCAAAACAAATCAGTGAACAACTGTTATGGAGCCCATCAAAGCTAAGTCATGTATAATGAAGGGTTGCAATGCCTGCTATATTACAGTTTGATGTCTGAAATTAGAGCTGCAGCCTTTACTTGCTACTTATGTGGGTGCAGCCCCTTCTTCCTTGCCTGCCAACAGTTACAGCAGCCTAATCTTTAGTTGGTCTGGGAGCTCTCCTCCTGCATGAGAAAAAAATGCAAGGGAAAGCAGGAGAGATCTCACTTGAGTCTTGTCTAGCACTGAGCTGAATTGCTTTCCTTTGGATAAAAGGGAAGTCAAGCAAGGTCTCAAGGAATATTCTAGGGCATGCTGGATAAGACCTCTGCATAAATATGTTTTTGGATGTTTGCTCAGATGCAAACATTTCAGCGTGATTTTTAAGGAGTACAAAGAGCTATTTCCTGTGCTGCGTGTATCTGCATTTTTGAAAAAAAGGTTTTTAAACTACCAAGTCATGTGTATAAATAACTAGGGAGAAAAACAAGACAAAAATGAGATAAACACAAGTAAATTGCTAGATAATCTTTCCTGTAGATTACACTTTCGCTAAATTACCTGTACTGATCTCAATTATCCAAATGGCCCCATTAAACAAATGAGATGTCTGAGAACCACACAGGAATATGCATTCTGATTTTACTACCCAGCCTTGTTTGATTAATATGCTATAAAGCTAATTAATCTTAAGGGGACAAATAAGAGTTGCGCACAAGTTACTAGTTGTTGAACTAGTAATTCATCCAAAATAACTTTTCATCTAAAGAGTGTGTTAATTATTCTTATGTTCTCTGTTTAGCTTTCCATTTTATGACTATCCAATAATTGCTGGACAGTAATATTCTCTTAAAAAGTTATTATAGTACAGGTTTGAACATTCAAAAATATGCTGAAAATCTTATCTAGTTATTATGGTCATCACCATCACTGCATATTTTATGTGTAATATATTAAAAATAAAATTGTACCTTATTATTCTGCTACTTATTAACAAATTTTACCTGCTCAATCTCATAATCTCCATCTCTTCATGATGGAATGAAATGTACAGATTAATTAGTCCTGTAAAAATACCCATGCTGTTAACTTAATGATAGACAGCCTGGGAAGTTCCTCAAAGACTTTTAACTCTACAAATGTGAATTGAGCTTCAGGGCTAAAGATTTACCTCTGTGTTCCCTAGAGGAGATTTTCAAAAAAGAAAAGTCATCATTTTTCTTCAAAGATGCATTGAGCTGAATTGTATTTGAAGTGCTTAGAGCAGAACCAGAAAAGGCATCATCAAGGTGTTTCAACTACTGATGAGCTTTATAAGCATGCGTTTGGCTAGCAACCAAGTCCACATTGCCACATTCAAAAGATTACCTATAATTCAGGATGTTTTTCTATGAGGGATGTTTTAGCTGTCAATGGAGTATACACAATAGAGATACACAGCAAATGGAACTGAAACATTAGCTTGCTAATCTCACAGCAAACATCTATATGAAAGTTGGAAAGAATCCTAGCAAAACTATTATTGTTCATTCATAAAATAAGTTTTTACAGTACAGAATATGAATTGTCTTTTAGTATCCAGAGTGGATTTCTTACTTCATTCTATTTCTATTTAGTTATTTCAGCAAATTAAAAAAAAAAAAAATCATCATTTTCTCTTTTCTAGATCTTCATAGAGTTGCAAGATTTTTCTTTTCTAAAGCATACCTTTACAGAAGTTATTCCCAAAGTTTATCAACTACATATGTGTACATGCACACACAGAGATTCTTGTTTTGAAGAAAGAAAGGCTTGACTGTTTTCTCTGGCTTTCATAATAATTACCTAATAATTTCCTGATGGTAACAAAAAGCTGTTGAAATAGCAAAGGGCACACTTAGAAAATATTAAACGAGGCAATCTGTGTGTTTCATAAGCCTTTCTAAGTGAAAACCATGCTAAGAGAAAAGCTTTTCTCTTTAGAGCAATATCTGTACTTTTACATTTTGCTTTCTTCCATTATGCTTACACAGTGCTACAGAGGACTGAAGAGCTCGAAAGAAGAAGAAAAGGAATGAAACGAGTAGAATTCTAGAAAAAAATGAATGGAAAAATTACAAAGTAAAGTGCAAGAGGTTGAAAAACATTTCAAAATAATTGAAGGTACCTTTACCAACGATGGAAACAGGATCAAAGATACCTCTTGTAAAGACCACTATGTGCTACTGTGCCTGAAAATAAAGAGTGCCTTAGCCAACACAGATGCTTTGAGGCACAACCTTAAATAAGGTATACGTGGCTGTGTGCTAAGAAGCAACCTAGAGAAAAGAAAGCAAGAAATGCTTATGGCAAGACCTTTTTGGATGAGATGACCTGGTCAGAGAAGGAGATTGTAGGGAGGAAGATCACAGTATAGACTGTGAGAAAGAGGCACATAAGAGAAAGAAGATAGAAACATGATGACAAGCAAATATGCAGAAGAGGTGGTCAAAAGGGACAAAGGAATTCAAAGATGGGTCTTTTCATGTGTGCCAAGCACTTCTAGGGAACAGCTGGGAATAATGGAGGAGGAAAGGGAGAAAGAAGCTTACAGAAAATAGTGGGAGACTAGTCAGATGTCAAGCTCTGACACCAGGAACATGCACCATATCTTCACCTAAAAAATGAGTCCTTTAGCCTTTTACTGACATTACTATGTAAGTAAAAGTTCTCAGTCAGTCAGGCTTAGGTACCAAGAACCTTTCTTGAAATAATTGGTATTATTCAGAAAGTTGACACAAATACTGGTAACCTCTCACCATATTTTTCCTCTGCACTTTAGGGTCCATCAGTTATAGCAACAGAGCCACTGCAGTGTAAGCATTACAGGCCTGAGCAAGCAGGGTGATGTGCAGAGAGAACTGGCAGCAAGTGAGCTGCAGAGAATAGACTTGAGGCTGATGGAGGCTTGCAAGTAGAAGAGATGGTGAAGTTCTATTAAAGATAAAAGTGAAGTCATGTGGAGCAGTTAACATTGTATATTCTTAACTACCTAAGGCCATTTCCCATGGAAAGAGCACACAACCACACTGAAATAGGGGCTTTAAGAAAAACTCACATGACAGGTCAAAAAAAAAAAAGCATTCTTTTAAGGTCTTATGATGTTACGAGTGAGCTTTGTTTTGCAATTGGTTGTTGGCTTTTGATATTTTAAGATATGCTGTAAGCAATGAAAAAAAGGATGAATGGATGTCCACTTTCATTCTGCCTCATCTGATAGAAAGGGAGGAACTGGCCAACGAATTAAAATATAATAACGTAGAAGTCATAGGAATGCAGACTATGGAGAAAAATAGAATTAAAAGCAGAAGCTAAACTGAATGAAACTGAGCTGAATTGAAGCTGACAACTAGCATCAGCTGATAAACCATAACAACTAGCAAACTTTTGGTTTTCTTAGACTCACCTCCATTCCATTGACTAAGGCCAAAAGGAGAAAAGCAGCAACTAACTGAGGTGAAAAGCTTAGTTTTGAGAAGATTTTTTGAAAATAATACAGACTTCAGCTAACTCATGCCATAGCACAGAAACTTTTTGCTGCTTTTTCTCCCTCTTTTTGTGCTGCTTTTTGGAAGATTTTACTTTGGTAGCTCAGGCTGCTGGCCAGAATTACATACAAGAATTCTCGCTGTCAAAGGGAAAACTGGGAAGAAATCTGTTACAGGCATGTGAAAAGATAGACATTATTTTTAAAAGTTTTCAGAGAATAAGACAGCAAAAGAAGTGTTATGCCCAGAAATATTTTGCTTGCTAAAAAGTAAGAAAAGCTATCTGGTAAAAAATAGATAAACTCGTGCTAGGAAAGCAATAAAGCAGTTTGCTTTGCTATTGAGTCAAGCTGTTTATCAACACAAATATCTATGGGACACAGTGACTTACTTTTGAGTGTTAATGATATGTGTTAGTGGTGCCAGACCAAAAACCGCATAGCTTCTTCATAGGTTTGATATGTAAATATTTGATGGAAAAAAACAAACAAGAGTTCATAAAATTCCCTTCAAAAGAGAGCAAGCGAAGTGCTATTCCTTCAAAAATTTTATTTTGAAGTTTTGCACTCAATTCATAAAGACTCTGTTATACTCCACTCTAACTGAATTAATCCAAATTAGATTTATGAGTTGACCAGCAATAAGTAATGTTTTGAAGAAGAGGGAATTTATTGCGGATTTTAAATACTGCCATACCAGAACATACCCTTTTTAATAAAGCACTAAAGAGATATGCCAAGAGTAAAATTGGCCCTTATCTGGTACAGCGTAACATATTAATATTGCTCTGTAGTCCTACTCCGCAATAGATGATGAGCACAGCCACGTGCATTTATAGCTCTCTAAAACACAAGCACAGTGTGGCTTTAACAGCCATCTGCTTTCCTGCAGCTATTAATTCACTACATGTCAGCAGTCCAACTACTCTCTCTCTGATCTTGGCATATGAGAAATGCTTTGAAGAGGAAGGTGTAAATCATCATGTTACAGCACACCCAGCTGGCATAATACTTCATCCTCTTCTCCATGTTACCTCAGACCCCATAATGCAAGTTACCTGAACTAGAGAGAGAGACGGCGATGAAAATATACCTCAGAAGGAGAGAGAGACTGTGACTTGAGAAAGCTCTCGGGATGAAGTATAAAATCCAAGTTTAGAAAAGGAAGACGAGGAAAAGAGCTAAACTGCCAGGCTCTGTTTTAATTTTGATCCATGCTGGATTGCCAAGAAGTTCATGCAACAGATTGCTTTCATAAAAGCAGCATTTCCAGTGCTTTCGCCTAGTGCTAGCAGTTTCTCAATATACAAAGAAAAACGTTTTTGTTGGACAATGGCAACTAATTACCAAACTTGCCATAATAATGGACTGAGTACTTGATAAACCAATTGTGATAACTTAAATTTGTGAGGTGTTTGGGCAGATATATGACCACCAGCAATGCATTAAGATTATGTTATCCCTCACCTTCCAACCTAGCAATTACACAAAACAGATAAAAGGTAGCTAGGAAGAAAAAAAAAAACAGTATCATCATAAAATCAGTATTACTGTGATATTACATAGCCTTGGAAGATCAAAATCTGTTCAGTGTAAAACTGCAACGTGGAGACAATTCGGTAGACTTCAAGGCAGCTGAAATAGCATTACCGCTCTGTATTTCTCAAATGATCAAGATGATTACAGACCAAAACTTGTTTCACTAACTTCAGGGTGGTACCTGTGAATTGATGGGTTTGTTTCAGAGGCCTAGAGGCAGACTGAATAATTTATGTCAGATCCCAATGCCTCTCCTTTTATTTATTTGTACCTTTCTCAGTCTCTGGTGGTAATAATAACCCTGCTTCTGGCTAACTGCATTGTGTAGCACCAAACTCTCATTTCTATGATAGCTGGAAAACATAGTTTTTCCTCTCTTTTCTCAGACTGACCATAAGAGACTAATATGACATTTTACTCCTATCTGCCATTAAAAGTGACTATAGAAAAAAAGACAAAAAAAAAAACAAACTATAAAAATCAAACAGAAACAACCCTCATATCTTATTTATAACATATAACAAAGTAGATAACTTGAAAAGAGATAAAATATTATGAGGTTAAATTGCTCAAAACATAGGGCTATTATTTAACCTTGGAGAATCAAATTCTGTTCAATGTAAATCCAAAATAACTTCATTTTTTTATTGCGTGGTAAGATAAGTAAATATATCTGACTCTTTTTAGATAAAATACTTCCTTATGATGCTTTCTGGATTTATTTCATATAAATTTTTTAAAGGTCCATATTTTTTCCCTAACTAAGAAATGTTTCCTAATTTGAGGGGAATTAGCTGAATGCATTTTAGAGTGGTTAGAACAGTGGGAAAGATGTGCTTTGCTCCAATAGAGCCACAAAAGCTGGACCAGTATTAAAATGAAGCTGTAAAAAGGAACAGATTAAAATATATATAAAAAGGCTGCTGAGAAAGTAATACCAGGAAAACTCATCAGGGAGAAAAAAAAAGAAAAAAGAAAAATGTGCAGGAACTGGACATTTGGGACTGAAATTATTGTTTTAAAAGGAATTGAAGATAAAACCTTTAACTTTTCAGGGGGTTGAAATGAGCAAGATAGACACTGTATAAAAATAAAGAAAACTTGCGAAGATGGAAAGATGAATGGCAGCTGCAGACAGTAGACAGAATTCAATTCATTTCATACACTTCAGAGACCAGGGACAGTTTCCTTCTTCATTTAGACTCTTTAAATGAAGTGTGCGACTTCCAGCTGCGTTGTGGGATGAGCGTATGGCTCGCTGGGAAACACGTGCTGCAGCAGTTCCTGCCAGGCACACACCACATGGAATCTGCTTAGGGAAAAGTGGAGGAGATTACTACCAGTGCTTGCTGACAGAACTGAAGGAAATGAAATCAGGTGGGTTCTGAGTAACCTAAAGCTTTTTTTCTTTTAAGTAACTTTCTTAGAAAAAGAAAATCCATGAAATGGGTTCTCCCCTTACTACACTTGTCTCAACAGACTACTTCCTATGTCATTCTAATAAGCCTAATTTCCTCAGAAATATTCCTTTCTTGTTCTCTGTTTCCCAATTCATTGGAAAGTTATTTTGATCACATTTACGCAGAACTCTCCTGATTCCACATATCCCAAATGAAGATGACTAGCAAGGATATTGCCCTTATGACAGACCTTCTTCATATTATCCAAGTGTCTCTTCACTAAACCTGAAACTCTGCTCAAACTTGTTGTGGATTCTCATGCAAGCCTAATGTTTCACCTACAGACAACCCTTCTTCGAAACTAATGGGAATAAGGGAGAATCTAGGCTGCCTGCCTTGTATGTTCATTGAGCATTGATCTTTAACCTGAAACAAACTAAGCCTATCAGACCTCCTGCAATTTGTTTGTAGCCGTTGCTGGGAGAATGAAGGGTCAATGCATTACAATCTCAAGACTTTGCTGTTCCAAGTCCTGTTACAAGGTAGATGGTGTTGAGTTCACAGATAGATATAGAATCAAGCAGTTTACCTGTATCTTCCTTGTAAAGAGTTATCACTTCAGACAATTGCAAGTTTGCTCCAAGGAAATCAATACATATTTTACCAAACACCCCTTTGTTGCAGAGAGCTCACAGCTGGATGATGCTTCTGGCAGAGCTCTACTTTAGTCTTTCATTAATTAGATTCTAAATACCTATCTGAGTTAAGCTATGGTTAGAGCCACCAAGGATAAAACATTGCACTCAAAATAAGACCAATTATATGTACATATATAGGAAAGAGAGATCTCTGTGACCTGTTATCCATCTTCCTTCGCTATACTGTGGTATCCTGCTACATTTGATGAGGTTATACCCTCACCTTTAAGTGAGAAGATGGATTGTTATGTGCTTTGTGTCATCTACAAAGACGAAACAGACACATCAGGTACAAATGTAATCCCAATACTAATAAAATCATACCTAAAAGACTCTGACCTCCACCATACAGAGCTAAGTTGCAGTAGGAGTAGAATGAAAGATGCTCATCTTCAGACAATGAATCTGAAAGTTCCTGTCTTGAATGACTAGAAGTTTCCAGATTTTACATACAGCCTTGACATCTATTTATCAAATTTTAAAAAGTGAATAATATTGCTTTTCTTCATATTTGCCTTAATCATTTAAACAATAAATATTTTATTTACTTCTTTGCCCTTGATTGACAATGTTAAGTTTACAGGTTACCAAACCGCATAAGAGAAATCACTGAGTAACAAACTAAACTGCATCTGTGTTTCTCATTTTTATCTAAACTTGACTATTTTATCATTCCTTTTGTTCACTGAAAATACCCTGCACACATGCCAAAAAAGGCTCCGTTTCTACCCTCCTGTCCTAGTAGGTCAAAAATTCTACCAAAGAGATACAAAATCTATGTTGTGCTTTGTGATTTTTTTTTTTTCTGCAGAGCAAGATAATGAGTTTATAGGCACAAAGGTTTAATAACTGGCAACATGAAGTGCATCATGATTTCATCTAATTCTTCCATCCTGCGTATTTTTTATTGCTCTTTGTTGTTCCCACACAGTCTTCTGATTAATTTCTGCAATGGAAATTCCTGTACTTGTATCCTTCCCTGTTATCATTTTCTTCATAAGGTTTCTATCAAGTAAAAATGAATGAGCCCTGAATTCTGCAGCTGGCAATGTTTCACTTCAGTTCCTTTATTCTAGAAGCCAGAATTCTTCCCCCTCTCCCTTTTAAAAAATCTTTTTAGAGATACTTATCGTGTCTCACATTTTGTGTATCTGTAACTTTATTTTAAAGATAATACTTCTCTAAAATGGCATATAATACACCAACCTTGTCAATATGTAATTCTACCATAAAATAATAAAAGTATTGAACAATCTCTTTTTATACACATACAAAATGACAAGAATCTGCTAAGAACTCTTAAGCATGGAAAATGTCCATAGACTGTGTTCTTAAAAGTTCAGCTGTGCACAGAACTGCAAGTCAGAAACTTCCAGGACTCATCTCCTCAAAATCTTGTCTCCTACCCTCATTTGCAAGGTGCTATTTTCACCTGTGAAGAGATACAGGTTATCATCTGTGTTATTATTTGTGCAAGTCCTCTTCGGGTTGTGAAATCCCATTGTAAGCTACGGTTTTGAAGCATCCATGAGGCTAAGAATCCCTTTTGGCAGGGATACATAGTGATAGTGGAGAGGCCTTCATGCTCCAGTTTCTCCTAGGGAGATGAGGGTTTCGCCAGCACAGAAAAGTAAATCCTCCATCTGGCTGAAGTTGTGGAGAAAAAAAAGTAAAAAAGAAAAAGAAAAAGAAAAGTTCTACCAGTTCTAGCCACCTCAGACACTTACAAGATGAAGCCCACTGACAACCCTATCCTCATCATCTTGATTTGCTCGAGGTATCAGTGAAGGAATACTGCACTATAAATCAGTTTGTCCCTTTTCATACTTCCCTCCACCATACCTAGTTGTTCTTTTCCGCTGCAAGAGCCTTATCCAAGACAGCTGAAGCGGAGTTTCTTTAGCGAAAGCTGTCCACTTAGTAGCCTTCCTCTGCTGGAAGAGGATGACAAACACCTTCACTATTAACTTTCCACTGCTATAGAGAGATCCTAGGTCATCAGGTTAGGGCAGATGCATAGCTTTTTTAGCGTGCTAACATCAGTGAAGTGAATCTGAACAGTAATTCAACATTGTCTTCCTTTTCAGACTCCTGTTCCTATATCTGAACTATATTAATAAAGTTCACAAGTCAGAATTCACCATTTGCAAAGAATCAGTACTGCCTCCCTATGAGACTTTAAGCCCTTTCAACAAAATACAGACATGTGGGAGGAACACAAGGTACTGCTACAAAGGTGGAATTTATCGCTGTGAGCTTGCCGGCATTGTGTAGCTGGATCATGCAGAGACATATTAAACCTGGTGCGTAAAACTGGAATGTAAGTCATACTTACAGGCAAGAGTCAATCAGCTTCAAAGAAATGCTAGAGCATGAATTACAGTTGACCAGAAATTGTGAGGTAAGCCTCTTTCAACCACAGCCATTAAGAATGTGTAAAAGGCTTGCTGAAGAAATCAATCCATAATTGCAGCATTTATCAAGTTCATATAGATTTGTGTTGCTCCTATCTAATTTGGACGTATTACCAAGGAGATGCCCACAAGTGGGATATCAAAACAGCACCTGGGAGGCTATTTCCTCATTTTATTTTATCCTTTTGGCATTCTATTGAGGAATAAGATCTGATGTTAACATCAAAGGGCTGCCAGATTCTTTGAAAAGAGGCTGCTATTGATCATAGATCCACAGCTGTGAAGGTTATAATGCTATGTAAGGCTTTCCTTACATGAATCCTCTGTGTGGCTTTTCCTTGTATATTTAATTCTTTGTGCATATGCTGTATCCCTTCTTCCAATTACAGAAGAAAGTTCATCTAAAAGATAAGCAGGAAATAACATTTGGAATATCCAATAGAGTTTGTCTACATTTTGCTTTTATCTCAAGGGGGCTATTTTTGCTGATGGGAAAGGAAAAAGCCAACAAAATAGCTAAGAAATGAAATCAAAAACTGAATTTAAGCTTCCAACAGGCAGCCTCTGATCAAATTTGCTCAAATAGCAAAAACAAAACAAAAGAAAATCCCTCAAAGATTTTATTTTGATGCCAACAATGCTTGCAAAGTCAGATTTTGCAGCAGTCGTTTCACACGAGAAATACTGGCAGTAAGAATACCCTTACTGCAAAAAATCCACAAAACAAAAAGCAATCTGTGACCCAAATGGTGCTTTACTGCACAACACTGACATCTTTCACAGAGGATAAAATGAAAATGGAAATTAATTTTCTGTAGACTCCTCCTCTTCCTTCTTCCTCCTTTCTTTTCTGGATATTCTGAGTCTGAAGACAAAACCCCAGAGGAAGGGAACAGCACTTCCAAGCAATTTTGAAAGATTGCTTTGTAGGCTTTGGGAATTTAGAGATCCTTTAGCCATGGGTTGTTTCTGAGTAACTCTATAAGTAATTTTCTTTAAAATAAGAAAACCCTGTACCTGTATTAAGGTAAATAGGAACTCCTTTTTTCTTTTTCTTTTTTCTTTTCCTTTTTTTTTTTTTTCCAACAAAGACTTAATAAATGATCAGTGAACTAGATCCTGAACTATAAGTAAGTCAAGGTTTTGCTTAGTTTTATAGAGAAAGGGAAGTGCTAGTGCAAGGGTATCAAATTATGGTGATTTAAATTACACAATTTGTGGATTGTGGCTTAATAGCTAATTTTTGTGTCACACTAGTGTCAACCAGTGTTGACTGTGCCAAAGCCGACGTACCTCTATGAGCACACGTCTTTCACAGGCATGATAACAGAAGATACGTAGACTGACTGACCACACCAGAGAAGAGGTGACCGAGAGATGAGATGATAAAAAGCTCAAAACTCCATGAGCTGCAATGAAGGAATCACAGCAACAGCTCATGCCTCTTGCACAGAGTGAACTAGACAAGCCCACAATGAAAATAGATAGCTGAAAACACACCAGAAGAGAAAGGTACAGCTACACACAACAGCCTGACTGTGGGACACAAGATGATTTAGATGCTGAAGTCTAGTGAAGGTTCACTTAGTTATTATAGTCACACACAGAGTGGGGAGAAATCACCAGCAATTCTCAAGTTCATGTTGCCAAAGTCTGTGTGAGTGTTTAGAAACTTATTAATCCATCAACAGACAACACATA
>JAWLRI010000296.1:4660537-4675225 GCA_034781795.1 Crypturellus tataupa | reverse complement strand
CTCTTTCCTTCACCCAGACGACTATGTGTCAGTGTCCACAGTTGCATCAGTCTTCTGAGGGAACTGAAGGATTCAAGGGCCACAGAGTCATTATGAGTCAGAGGATGGATGAAAGTGATTAGGGATTATCAGTTCTCTCTTTAAAAAAAAAAAATCATTTGTATTACAGCAATGTGCAGAGGTGTCATTTGAAATCAGAATCAGATGGCTAGATAGCATTATATTAAGTAGAATAGTAGACATAACTTTCCCTGGATATTAAATAAACAAGACAAAAGAAGCAAAATGAAAAAAGAAATAGTGCAAGATCTCTCTGCAGTAGGTCAAGCCAAGAATAAAGTTCAGGTTTCCTGTACTACAGCTCACTATAATCTCCACTAAAATAAATCAAGAAAGAAACCTTGATTTCCTAATGCTGCAGTTTTAACTTTTGGTAAGATGAACAGAACCCTCCTGTCCTTTGCAGCAAGACAGCTGAATACTTATCATGCAGTCTTCCACTGAAACTAACAGTGTGTCCTTTTTTTTTCCTAATTTTCCAGGCTTTTAGAAGTCACATGATCTTCTATAAAGTGAAGAATTTTATTCCCCATCCTTGCCCCCAGAATTCCTCATCTTCATTCCCATTTTTCTCTGGGTCTAACTATTGCAAGACATCATATCTGTGAGTACAGATCTTGCTAGAGAACACAGATACAGTATTACTACAGTCAAAAGGAGATTCTTTGCCTATAAAATCAGTCTTGTCTGTGGGAGACTATATGCTCCACAATCCTTTGGCATCAACTCCAAAGACCCTATTGTTCGCAAGAGACAAACGATGAATACTTCACTATGCAGAAATTAAAAAAAAAAAAAGTGGCAACTAAACTTTCTGAGTCAACATGAACTAGATGCATCACATGGATTTGGCATATCACATGGTTAGCAAATAATCTTATCTTTTCAACACTATTAAGTGTTTTCTGCTTCTTGGAAAATCTGAAGTCTAACCACAAGATAACTTTCCTTTCTATTCTGCCCAAAATGTAGACATTTTCTTTAAATAAAGGCTACATTCTTCCTTCGATTTTTTTTCCTTTTTTTTTTTTTTTTGTATTTAGATTACATTGCCCTCATACTATAAACTGCCCTCTGAAAGCATGAAAGCTAGGATTTTTTTTTTTGAAGAAAAAGTTATTTCCTCATATTGGAGAGAGAACACAAAATTCCAAGTGTGAGAGTCAGCTTCACTGTGACCACAGTAGAACCCATTTCCACATTTTCCTCCCATTTAAAATATCTGTCACTCAAAAAAGGAGTAAATCGGCCAATGCCGATTTACTTAAGCAAGTAACCCACAGTGTTAAACACATGCATCACTGAGCAAAACAAGAAATAGAAAACCACATCATGGTTGTGTGTATGAACCACATCAACTCCATGTACGGAAAGGGCTGTTGGACCGTTTATGGAGGAGCCAGGCTGGCTGTCGGAGGCCTCAGTTGTGGGCTGTTAGCGGAGACGATGGGGTCTCACCATTCACAACACAGGACTGTGCTCACCTCCTGCACCAGCCCTTCTCCCAGACAGCCAAAGAAATAAACAGTGGCCCGAAGACCTAGGAAATGTGCGAGAGCTCAGTACCCAAACAGCCAGCTCATCCACCTAAAACACATACTGGACTCAACGGGCAAACTGACAGGCCACGTTAAAGCATCAAAGTCAAATTGGTTTACAAGCACTCTGGTAACAAGTGGCCGTGGGGAAAGTCACCCATCCATCTCAAAAAGAAGCTAAGATCACAGTGAATAATAATTCATAACAACTAGTTTGTCTAGCACCAGGGAATCACTATAAATCAGGAATGACAAAACTGATCTGTTGTGAACTATGGTGAAGGAAAAAACCTGCTAGTGACAGAAGGACACATGCTCAAATGTGGTCCTCTGCTTTAGCTGACAAACCAGAGTCAAATAAGCAGAGGAACTGCCCCTTAGCATTGTCCCTGAGGAAGCAAATTTCCCAGTCATCTCTGAGGGAAAACACAAGTCTCAGGACACAAACTTTGCAAGCGCGCACTGTAACCCAGAAACAGAATGCCCTTGGAAAAAAATATATAGTGTTTCTATTCAATAAACATTTTGAATAATTAGTGCTCTTGGAGGAAATGGGGACCATAAATTCATGGTAAGTACTGTTTAGATAAATAATTCATCCAACTCTAATTACGAGTATAGTTTTTGGAAACACTGTCAGGGAACTGCATACCATAAGTCACTGATAACAGCTAGAAAAGAAAATCATATCTAATAGAGTAAGTGCTAAATCCTGCATTAATATGAACAATAAAAAACAATTCAATAATGTATCTGAATCAGAGCAAAACCACAACACCAACCCATCCGTGCAGACTATTTACCTACTAAAATGGTATGTACTTTTTTTCACTACTGTGTTGCAGAAGCTCTGCAAAAATCTTTTCCTTATTCTTTTAGGTGGGTACAAGTGTTTGCATGTGAGTGGAAGTGTAGTTTTAATGTACAGGCCTCGTGTATGTTATTTTCTCATTAAACCATTCCAAATTAAAGAGTATAACAGTGGTGGCAATACAGCTTTGCAAACAGTGTGTACACTCCATTACACTTGCAAGTTGCACTTCCTTCTGAAGTCTATGATGAGATTATTTGAAAGCGTGGAGGTGTCACAAGACCATACACTGCCTTGCTGAATTTGGGTGCCACTTAACAGAAGGCTCCCATCTCTAAGATGCATCAGTGACCTCACGACTCCTACATTAACGCACAAAAGGCGCATCTACTGGCATAATAATGAGAAAGGTAGAGCAGATCTTTTGATTGCTTGTGCTTTCATAAAAGATGAAGGACTTTTTTCAACTAATGTTGGCCATGAAGCAGCTCTGTACCTAGAGTGGCACATACTGGGTTCAGAAATGTTACTCTTGATATGTGTACCACCATACATCTTTAATTTACAAAAAGTTCACAAGACTGTAAAACAAGGCCAGGACATGCCTTCCTCAAATAAATTATCTAAACACCTTCGCTGGTCATGAAAACTAGCTGTTTGGTGTAGGTTAAGTAGTACAGCAGGTTCCCCGTTAGAGAAAAACAGCTCTAATCCACTCAAAATATCGAAAGAACTTGGCCTTGATTCAGACTGTCTAGATGACGTGACCATTATGAAGTTTTTGCTTAATTATAGTAAATCCTCAAACCTTGTCCAAAATTGCCAAATCTTCCAGGAGCAATTTCATAAACCTCGCCTGTGAGCTTGCCTAGGGAAGGAGAGTGTTTAAAGCTGTATACAAACAGTTTCTGACTCTTGTCTCTTTCACTTCTTTCCAACAGTCCTTGACAGTCCTTAGAATTTGCTAGTAACCAAGTCTCTTAATTCTAGAATTAAATATTTATTTGGACAGAATGTGTGGGCTTTTACCTTTTCTGTAACAGAAGGATTAATAAACACAGTTAACCTGTGGTAGTAATTGTGACAAATCAATGGAAAGCAGAATTTAAGAACATCCTTTCAATAAGAATATTTAGAGAGCTATTCACTAAAAATAAGTCTGGAACCTGTATAACACACTCTTACCTTGATCATATGCTTGGAAAATATACTTGAAACTGATCAAGTAAGCTTTCTTTTTTTATCCATAAAACACCCTTGTTTGGAATGCAAGCATTTTTATTTCAACATAGGATAAAATACCAACCTTTCATGTAGCACACCAATACTGGAGATGCATGTGTAATACAAAGTACTGCAAAATATTGCTTTGCTATTTTTTTCATCAGTGAAGTCATACTATTGTGTTCAATTCTGAATTTTGATTTTCAGGATACTTTGGGAGGTGAAAGAGATAAAGAAGAATTCTAAATGAGAATAATTTTTATTCAAAACATGTCAGTCCTTGTACTGTAGAGTGTTTCAACTTCCTGACTAGTTCCAAAGCTTTGGAGTTAGTGTGGAAAAAGCCAAAGTCAAAAGAATGAACCCTTCCTGGATGGATCATTCTGTAACTGTCCTCATTAGTGTTTCTCACGCCTGCCATAAGCCTTTCTGGAACAAGGCTTATGGCAGGTGTGGATAGAAATGGGAATCTGCTTCTTGGTGAGCTGCCTAGGAAGATGATCTGGATTCCTGTAGTCGCATCCTCCACACTCAACCATTATCCAGTATAATTTATGATACAATCTGTTTGGTATGAGTCCAATATTTTTTTCACAATTTGCCTTATTATTTAACAATATAAAAGTAGATTTTGATAATAACAGGGTTTTTTTTGGGGGGGGTGGTGAGGGGGGATGGGAAGAAACAGCTCTGAGCAAGTGCCCCTGTAAAATGAAAAGACAGAAAATGTTACATATAAAAAAATCATTCTGTTGCTCTGTATTGTTGAAGAGGAAAGATGAAGATATAGGCATTTTCCACCCAACACCTTCCTATTATTAATGCTAGAAGATAACTAGAAATGCTTAGTAAAACATACAGTGAATTAAGGAAAATATTTTCCTTCAGGCTCTATTCCTCACAATTATGCATTAAGTGCAAGAGTTTAGTATACAGCTGCTAGCTCTACTGATTTTTCTGAAGCTTTTCAAAAGTACAATAAAAATGCAGAATTAGGAAGTTTGCCTAGCATAAATGGAATGAACTATGACATATTCAGATATAGTACCTATCCTATTATTCAGAAGAATTATACCAACTTGTTTTTTTTGGCTAAAAGTAAAACTGGTTTCTTTAGCAGGTAACAGCTGCATTCAAATGTACGAAACAAATGCATATAAGAAATGCTTATGAATTATTTTTCAGAAGTGGATAAAGTTGATTGAAGAAAACAGATTCAAGGGAAACTGTTAATTCCTCTAGTGATGTGCTGGACACTGTTGTGCTAAAGTAAGCAAGATCAACCACCGAACTGGTCCAGGAATATGGAATTCCAATAATGTCTCTTAATGCCTGTTATTATTAGGATAAACTTCTGATCAACATGGGGAATTCCTGAAAAGTATTTACCACTATTTCCTCATTTAGTGAGAGAGACACATGATGGAGATTTGTTGGTCATCTGCAAGTGCAACTAGGGGAATGGAACTTCCATTTCAGATGTGACTACTTCCTTCCCCATTTTAATGAAGCCCAGGGCAATAAGAACAGAGATTTAATGAGAGATTGCTACACAGAACAGGACTGGAAATAGGAAAATTCTCCTGGGCTATAAAAATGCTACCATTAATATGTAGGTTTGGAAGCAATCTCTAACCCTAAAACCTTGCAGATGTAGTTCAAGAAGGATAAAGTGTATTTGTAAATTAATTTGTGCAAAGACTTACATTATAATTTTACAACTGATGTGCCAAAACTCATCATGTCAAAATAGGCTGAAAGCTGGATTAGAAACAGCCTACACATATCTTTTCACAGAGGAAGACTTTAGGGGGTTCTACTTCTTTCTGAAAATTCCTGAAGCTCATATGCACCATCTGAAATCTTATGCTCTTGCCTTCAGAGTGAAATTCAGAACATTCACGTGGCCTCCCAGTCAATTTCATCAACATATCAGAAATTGAAACTCATGAATAAGCATTTCCTAATAAGCAATTTCCTAATTCACTGGCTACCTTGGATATTGACACTTGACTTGCTCCCAAGCTCAGTGGCAGCATAACCATATACACTGTTGTCCAAGGGAGTACTCATCATGAACCCATTTCCAAGCTTGACAAAGTTTGATGCCAAATGCCTTTTGGAGCAAGGAGGCAGTAGTAAGCAGGAAAGTAATTCTATAGTATATATAGAAATCATTTTTTTTTTACTGATCAGAAGGAGTTTGACTTCTTTTCTGTGATAGTCCAATAAAATAGGACAATAACCCGGACACCTAGTCAAATCATTCAACTAAATCTCTCCTCACGTATCAGACATACAGCAGACCATCCATAATAGTGACAGTCACCAAAAACTCCTCTGGTTACTGAGCAGTCCTTAAACCCAACTGTTGATTTCACTTATATTCATATTAATCTACAATCCCACATCTCATAGATGCTACCTCAAAAATTATAGACAGAAACAGATGAACATACAGATACACACATAGCACATTTAGATATGAGGAAGAAGCAGAAAAAATAAAACAAAAACTACACTATGTTCACTAGTCTGGAACCTACCTGAAAATAGTTGTATAAATAACCATCATGGGGAACGTCATCTCCCAGATCTGCCATGGTAATAACTATATGGCTGTGCCATCAGGAAGCTCAGGTTTTATCTTTTCCAAAAGCAGAGATAAGAGAGGCACATACCACCTCCTGCCATTTACTTGACAAGTTTGGGATGTATGCTGATTAGAAAAATGCACATATTGAGATATATAATCATTTGTTTTCTCTGAAGAAGCAGAGATATGTAAAAGAACTACTTGCTTTTTTTTTTCACTACGACTTCTGTTAACTAGCACTATAAGCACAACTTAAATTTGTTCCAGGGGTCTCTTTCCTACCTAGTAATATTTCTGTGGATTAATTTTTGAGGTGGCAAAGTAATGTGACCTTACCAAAAAACACCTGCTGAAGACAACTTATTAAACCAGTTTAATAAAGCTAACACAAGCAAGGTTAGTTCAGTTTAACACAATTTTTGTCCTTTGTGATCTATGCATCATCTGGAAAGAAACACAAGTCAAATAGAATTTCACATAACAAACATATAGGGCATGACCCTACACTTTCTTTGATCTGATGGAATCTTTTTATTACATGAGAAAGTATAAAATGACCACATTAAGTAAAAGGAATTAGCAAGGAATAAGAGTATAGAGTTTCATCTGCATGATGGTTCATTTCTGGGCAGAGAATCTAGCTTTACACGTTCCAGCCATATCCTATTCTCATGTGCACTAGTCTACTGAAAGAGCAAGATGGCTGGATGCTTCAGGTAAAGGCAGCATTCCTGTGAGCAGAATTCAACAAACACACCTAAGTAAAGTTGCGACATGTGCTAATTGTACCCTAGTATCATAGCTACATGAAGGAATTACTGTCAAGCACATACAATAGGGTGTCATTTATATATGCATTTTGATAATGATAATTATATATGCATTTGATAATGATTTTGATTGCCTTAGCATGTTGACATGAAACACATGCCAACTAAGAAAAAGTGTTTGCTCTGCAAAGAGTATATCTTAAAAGAAATAATAAATGTAAAATGTAAGGAAGTAAAAAATATCCTAATTTTGTGAAGTGGTAACTTAGCAGCAGGCTTTCCAAGTCACAGTAAATTCCTCCTCCCCCAGTTAAAAAAAAAAAAAAAAATCTAAACTAAATGAGGATAAAGTAGCTGACTAGCCTATGTTTTTATCTATATAAATTTTCTCTGAGAAAGATAGTTGAAAGTGGAGTCTCTACAAATCCATGAGCAGCTGGATACCACTGCAGATTTATACTACTGTATACAACAGCAGTGCACCTTGTCCTTACTCACTATAACCCTTTGGTTCATAATAAATGCCCCAATGCTGTGTGACCTCTGAATGTTCTATAAATGTTCAAATTAAGAATTTCCATAAAATCAATAACCTGTGTTTAAAAATGTACTTTTGTCCTTGCTTATGCTTCTGTCAAAGCAGAATTTAGGTTGTTATCAAGTCATTAGTAAAACCATCAGCTTGGCAAACAAGGATCTTGGTGTCACATTGCAGAACTCTGGGTGCTCATGGTGACAAACAAAACCGCTTCAGCATAGCCCAGCATATTCACGAAGAGAAAATCCAAAGAAAATATCAAGTATTTCAATTTACCAGCCCTGTAGCATTTGTCAGAGAAGTATTCTAAACACTCCCTTTCCTCCCTCACCATTTTCTCTTTATAACCTGTTAAAATAACACTGTCTACAATTACAGGGTCATTTGTTATGCATGATATAATAGACTGCAAATATAAAAAGGCATTATCATTACTTTTGTCCTTTGTTCTTCCAGGCCAGAATATTGCATAGTTCTTTACTTTGACATTTATTGCTTTTAGATTGGTAATAGAATGGTTTGTGTTGCTCATTATCTTGAATGATGATAATATTAGAGTTTGGGGAGCCTGCGTTTCCTGTTAAGTAAAGTAAAGGCTTCATATAATTTACCAAGGGTTATTACTGGACAATTACCCACAATACAGTTCAAGTCTCATAAATGTTAGCCATATTCACTCTTAAATACCACATCTGTAGTATGGTTTCTAGGAAACTGCACAGAACCGCAGAAAACAACTTAGGTCATCTATGCATGTGGAGGAGGGAGAGGTTTATATGTACTTAAACATACATAAATGCAATTTTCAGTGTTTACTAATGCACTTCCCATTGGGTCTACATTCAAAGAAACATCCAGTGACACAGTTTGGCCTCCGAGCATGGAATGATGGGATACAGGAGCAGAGGGAAAGGGAGCAGGGAGAGGGAAACACAAGGAAGCCCAGTTTGCCTGACTGCTACCATTTTTGGTAGATTTGTTCTGGATTTAAAGAGATGAAAATGATACTAGATTTGGTCCAAGATTTTATACAAGAATTGGACAGCCTGATATATTGGAATCAATTAGTTATCTCAATTCTAACTCCTCTACTCTGAACATATTTGTTGTTTTATCCTGACCAGAGTTTGTACTCCATTCTGGAAAGGCTTAATCACCAATAATACACAGTGGCTTCATGTGCGGAGTGTGCCCAGTATGGCTGAGGGTCCTACACCTGGGAAATTCATTGCACTGGGAATCCTTCACAGTTTGCTATCGTCCTGTACAATTCTTCAGTTCAGTACTCTTCTGAGACTTGCAGATGCTTATATAATGTTCTGTGTGCGAAGACACACACATACACACATGCACATACACATGTCCTCCACTGCCCGCCCCGCTTTTCCTTTTCTGCTTGGTACTCCGGTTGGCCTGCAGCCGTTCATGTTCAATTTATGTTCAACAGCTCATTTCATTACAGGCAGCACTTTCAATGAAATGTTTCTATTTGGTGCCAAGTAACAGTAGCTAAAATTATTTGCCCTATGAATCTCAGTAGATTAGTTTTTGTAATTTACATACATATCCAATTTCTACCAATTTTCAATGACAGTTTTCTCTTTGGACTTTGTTTCATTTCTATTGTTGAACTGGAACATTGTTTCAGACTTACAGCTTTCTGTAAACTTTATGATATATTCCACATTATTACAGTTATCTAGTAATGCAAAATAAGAAAAAAAAACTTTAACTCTAAATATTAAAATAGTCTCTGGAAAATGGAGTTAATGTTTCATGAAATAAATGTCATAATACGAAAAACATATTTTAATGGAAATTTGTTCAAAGCCTCAGATGTTTCTTTTCTGACTACCATCAGTTACTACGCTTCATATGAATCATAAAACCCAGACTGCTCAGGTCAACTGGTTCATCCTTGTGGCAATAAATAAGTTTAAAACATACAGATTTGCAGTTATGATGAGCTGACACGAGATGAGTGCAAGCCTGGAAATATAATTGTAGCCCGCTGACACACCTGTGATTGCTTAGCTCTCAAGAGGGAGCATATTGATGGCTGGTATTTCTGATGTTGTTAGAGCAAGATAAGCTGCAAACCAAGATAATGCTCTTCCATGCTGTGCTGGAAATGCTCAGCAGATGTTCAAGAGAAGCAAAGAGAACCACATGATGGTTATTATTAGTCCATTTGATATTATAATGCGTGGACAGGTATGGATAGGAGGTGAACCCCTGCTGAGTTGGGCAAGTTTGCTCAGCATGGGCCTAATCCTATCACTGTTAGGGAAAGGGAAGGCTTTCCGGACACTGCAGTGGGATTTCATTGGGGTTCAACATCTACATACAGAAACTGCACAGACCCATTCAAAAGGGCTTCATGCTCCAAGCACAGCGATCCTTGCCTGCATCTCCCCTCTCACGATCATGTATGGCAGTAGGATTCACACCACTTACACATGCCTGGTGCAGAGCACAGTGCCCTGAGTGCAGCTCTGGCAGCACTAGCACCTGACAGACGGGAACCCGCTGACTCTGTGACCTTTACTGGAAACTGGGAAGCAGCAGGTGTTTCAGCAACAGGTGCTGGATGTCCTGGGGAAGTAACGCACACCGCACCCAGGGGCTCAGCCCCAGACCGACAGTAATGCAGAACATTCCTGAAAACAGCCCGGGAAAATTAGACAAAAAACCCACACTAAAATTAAATCAAGTATTTGCTATGAAAAGCCTATCTGCTTTTAAAATTTGAACTTTTTTTTTAAAGGAAAATCACAAAATACATATTGAAGTGACACAGAATGTCAACTTTCCTTGTTCTCCAGGTCAGAAATCTGTGTTGAATTTCACTGGACAGCAGAGATAAAAGGAAGCATACATCTTTCCTATATGGTAGAAGAAATGAACACCCCCAAGTTTATATTTTTCATGAAAATGCATGAACTTTTTCCTATATGTCCATCTTTCAGTATTTAAAAGAAAACAACAGTAAGAAAATATATGTTTAAATCTTATCAACAAAGTTAATGGCCATATTTTGATGAATACTGTCACATTCAGACCAATGGGAATGATCAGCTGTGTACTTTCGGTAAAGTGCATCAGACCTACGAGATTTCTTTTTTTTTTCTCTTTTTCCAAATTGAGGCAGGTTCCTTGTAATCTTGGAGAGACCGAACTGAATTTCATAGCTGAGCTGCGCATAGGCTACAATTCTGTAAGGAAAGAGACTCGTTACCACAGAGCTCAGCAGCTGAGCTGAAATCACTGAAGACGGGTAATCCAGCAAGGACAAGTGCTATTGATACAATTTTCTGCTAAACAGGTACTGGTGATGAATCTGTTTTAAATGCCAATAATCTCAACCTTTGTTTAGTATAATACAAGCCTTGCATTTTATTACTGGCAAATACCTTGCTGTTATTTGCCTCTATGCTGCCATATGGTACCTGCCCATCTGGACTTGCAAGTATTTGGTTCTTTCTTTGTTCTTCTCTTTCCCTTTACTGAAATTATTTCCCAAATGACCTAGAAAAATTAGCAAATTTCTTAAATTAAAATGACCTTGATGCCTAAGTAGTCTTGTTCAGTCACTTTTAAACACAATTTCTACTGATAGGCTCATATATCCATTTTAGTTGTTTCACATTTTTATTATTAGCTTACTTTAGTATAGCAGCTCCTAAAGCAAACAACAATCCTTTCCGATTTGTTTATCCAATTTATATTTACACACCAGCTCTGTAAGTAAACCGATCTTCCTCAGCCACATTTTTCGAAGGATTTAACCCGAGCTCAGCCACATCTTGCACCTGGGCTGCAGAGAGTTCCTTGTTCCCAGTACTAAAGCACAGTTTCAAGTTTCCTCCTCCCAAATACAAATTCTAGTCCCTTGTTGCCTTTTATCCACCAAGTGATTCAAATCCTTTCTTATTCCTATGAGAAGCGGCATCTACTTCCACCAAACATAACCAACACATTACAGCTATCCTGAGGGGCAGATTTTAGTGCTGCTTCTCCGCACTACTCCACTTCACATGGAAAAGCTGAAAATGCCCATTCTCTCTGGTTGAGTTAACTTAATTAGGTCGTATAAAGAAGGAGACCACTAAATTCAATCATTTATAGTTCAGGATTTTTGGATACACATTATGAGCACATTATTCATGAAAATACCACCATTGGCACCATAGCAAATCACACACCTTTGCCACTACAAGACGGATCACAGCATCAGTTTCAATGTGCCGTGGGATAAACAGGTGTAAAGGTCCCCTTCCCCCCATAAGTTCCTGCAGGAGAAGAGCTGCAAAGGAGCTCCAGCTCTGCTGACTGCAGTTTTAGTCCCAGAGAGCTTTAACATACTGAAATCTGGAAGCAAGTGCTTACAGAGCTTATGCGCACTGTGGTAGGGCACTTCCAGCCCTGCAGTTTGGCATCCCTGAAGGCATTCTACACTGGGTACCAGGCCAGTGCTGCTGTCACATCCTTTTTCCTCAGGGAGGAAAGTTGGTGCATCCCTCACTTTATGCATCCCTATCCTCACAGGTCCCTAATTTCTCATCTAATAAATGTGTTAAAAAAAAAAAAAAAAAAAAACTTATTTCAAAATATGTCTGCAGCTGCTACATGGAGTATAAATACACAAAAGTATTTATTACTGCAATGTGGAGCCCTATGGACTAGTAATGGTTTAATCTTGTGGGGCATCAGCTTAACGCTTAAGCTAGGCAGATATGCTTGGAATTTAAAGTAGTATTTCTTTCCCATTTCTTGTTGAGTTAAATATTGCATTTAAACAATGAGGTGTCATTAATTGCTATGAAAATATCTGCTCATTTATACAAGGTAGTAAATATATGAGCAGTGAGTTACAGTACTCACTGATGAGAAAGCAATATGTTAATATATCCCTGAAATAATGAACAGGAATTTACAATTGGAAAGCAATTTTTCTTCCCAAGGGAAACATTTTCAAGCTTAAAGACAGGAATATTTCATTCTTGGAGAGGAGTGGAGGAGGGGGTGCCTTTCCTGGAAGACCCTCAAAGGCAAAAAAAAAAAAAAGTATTTTCTCTCCAAGGTGTTTTATTGTAGCTTGCCTGAAAGAAACACTTCAAGGTTTATAATCACTCAGTTATACTTTTGATTTGTTTAAAAACAAAGAAAACAATTACTGATCATTACCTACTGTTTTTATTTTTACAAAAGCAATACAATGTAAAGCAAATAATAAATTGTCTATCTCTGCTGTCATTTTTTTCATCTTTATGCCTATTCAGGGAGAAAAGAAAAAGGCCTTAGCCTTAATGTTAATGTTGGCAGGCATAGATAATTAGGGTCCCTATCCTGTGCACACATTCACTTTCAAGCTATCAGTAATGAAAGGGAACTCCTCTGCTACACAAAGGGAAAACCTTGTTGAGAAAAGCATTCCTTTGGGCTAGTATCTCTATCTGAGGTAATCAGCCTACCACTATCATCGCTGGAAATAAATAGACACCCAAAGAAATTCAGATGAATCATTCCCTAATGCCTGTTTCTTGTCACTAAGAATAAATCAACGGACAAAGAAGACTAGATGTGGATTATGTATAGTATATATATAACATTATACATATATATATATATATACATGCATTATAATAAAGTCCCCCAAAATTTTGTGAAGTCTAACAGTTAAATTTATTTTTAGGAACAGAATTGACTTAAAGATCAATGATACTAAAAAAGTAAAAAAATCCTCATTTTTTATTCACTGTAAGAGTTGGATTAGCTTTGGCTTCTAACCTCCTTATTAATAGTCAAGAAAGTATAATCCATGTGAAAATTAATAGAAAATGAATCACCGTCATATGAATAAAGCAAAGTGGGAACACAGATCTGGTTGCCTAGAAATCTGATTTGTGCTGCACGCTGAGTGTAAACTTGGGAGCTACAATACATCATTGTGATGTAAGGAAGTGCAAGTTTTATAGACTTTTATGCTTAAATAGGTAATACCTGCACTTTAGCATAAGGTGCATAAAAGCTGCAGAGTTAGATCCTGCAAGACCTTCTTGTGATAAAATACATCCATTTTAACAGCTGATGTGTTTGGGGGTAGATACACAAATCTCATTCTCAGACTTTGACATTAAAGCAGAAGATCTGCTGGAAAAAAAAGGGATCTAGAAAAGGCATGTTAAAAGTTGTGTCCTAATAAGCCTGTAGGATATTAAACTCTTCTATACAGCATTTCAAATCACCTGAATGTCTGCTGGGCATGGAGAAAAGCGTATGGAGAACAGGGCATGGAGACAAGGGAGGGAGCTGGAACTCCTCGTGCCCATGCCCCTGGCCCCGTGCGAGCCGGGAGAGCGCAGGCAGGAGGGCTGCTGTCGCGGATGGGACCAGGTTGGTCCGAGATGGGCACACACCAGGGGACCGGGTCAGAAGGAGGGATACACCGCGATGATGTGACCCTGTTTACCACCTCCCCAGGAAGCACTCATGGGAGAACCAGCATATGGGGAGGCTTGTGCCCTTCTGAAGCAGCAAGGAAAGGTTCGTTCTGCAACACTGCAGAAGGAGAGGGCGGGAGCACCAGAGAATGGTTTTTCCCCAAAAGGCAAAGAACAGAAGAGAGGGAAGAAGCCATCCTCAGAAAAACACCTGATAAGAGGATATTAGCCTGAATGCTTCTAAAATTATTACTGCTTTATTTACATTCTCAAACCTCTTGCAGTACTGCAGTATCCCCTGCAGACCAATTTCCACTCTATTAAGAGAAAAAAAGAAAAAGAAAAAAAGAAACACCCAAGACTAAGGTTCAGCAGTTCCTTATCTGCCAGTACAGGAGAGCTGAACCATGTATTGAAAGCTACCTGCCCAACTAGCAATTTGACTCTGCAAAGCAGATGAACGCCTTGCAGATTCGGGGGTCTCCCCTCCATACAGTGTTTGTTTCGCTGAAGTCCTCAGACAAACGCCTTTCCAAATCTTCACTTCAGATGCCAAGAAATGAACCTGGTTTTGGAGGTGGATGCGATCACCACCTCTAGAGGCACACCTACGGAAACGAGCACTTCTGGGAAGCACACTGAAAACACATGCAGAGAACTCTGCCTGAACAACTGGCATTGTAAGACAAAAAGGGAAATAGTGATAGA
>JAWLRI010000296.1:4622249-4659325 GCA_034781795.1 Crypturellus tataupa | reverse complement strand
CACACTATCTCTCTCCTCTCTTTTCTTTTTCTGTAAACCTACAAAAATAGATATTTTATAGAAATTTCATATGTGACCAAAATTTTTATGCAAACAAACATGGTCATTAATGCACATGGGCTTCAGAAACAAATCAGGTTCACTTGTTTCTTTGGCCAAGAACAATTTCATTTCTTGATGTGAATCATTGTATCCAAATATAGCAGCGCATTTCTAGGTGATCCATCAATACAGAAGTGATAATCCTGCACCTTGGCTCCTTGTTTCTGCATTGTCATCCTTACGAGCTTTCACTGAATATGCTATTTCTCATTCTTTGTACTGAAGTCATGAATACCTTAGAAATGCATCTACTGCAAAACAGATGAAAAATACACAGCAATCAAAGATACTGCTGAACCTTGCATGTAGGCAAGTTTTGAACTACTTAGATGGGAAGTACCCTACATCTGAAGGAAACTCTGCTCATGCTACAGAACCCGCATGAGAAGCTTAGCAAATATCCAGATGTTGCAGTTCCACCCCGAGCGCTGTGTTGTCACTGAGAGCAGCTCCTTTAGTGATTGAGACGTACAGCTGGGTACACATACACAACCTGCAGATGATCACAGACACAGCACATATGCAACTCATAGCATGAACCTCTTTTAATGCATCATGTTTCTCAAATAAAGTTGTTTTGTCACAAGTCCTCAATCTAAGTAAGGAACAATCAAAACTGGAAAATGGTATTAGAATGAATGAAGAAAAAAAAAAAAAAAACTCCATATAGTGATTTTGGACCAAATACAGAGCAAAACACCACTTAGGTGCTTTGGGGGACCATTACTTGAAGTCTATTTGCTACAGGAGTTCTCTCTCTCTCTCCTCTCTTTCTTTCTTTTAAAGATTTCCACAGAGATTGTACACCTACGCAACTTCTCTCTTTAAGAACAAATTCAGTCTCTTTTATCAGCTAGGGACGGTGAGTGGTGGCACAGAACATGTAGGACATCTCAATTTGTGGTGACCTTAACCTAAAGGGGAAGCCAGAGGAGATTCCCCGAGGAGCCAAAGTCACTTGCACTTCTATTTCAAAGGCACTTGGTCTTATTTGAAAAAATAAATCCATAAAGCCAAGAGCTTTGAGATTTGTTGTACTTCGTGGCACACAAGATAGTGCTTTTGGTTCACATTTGGAATGTCTTGAACAAAGAAAATCCAATAAGCAAACCCAAATTATCATATTCTCATTTGCTGTTCTTTTGCACACACCTGAGATTTAAATTACATGTATAATCATTGCCCGACAGGTTTTAGTTGTTCATTATTTTGCACAGCCTTTACATAGTACTGACTTTTTTTGAGAAAGCAATTTTGCAAATACTATAGGACTGCAAAGCTGGCAAAGGCCTCCTATGTTACTGAATCCCGTCTTCCACGTACATCTGTGTTGCAGTCCACATTTTCACATGCTCCATTTTTTTTTTTTTTTTTTAGTTTTTTTTTTTTTTTTAAGCCTCTTTAAAGGATTAAAAGGCTTTTTTTTTTTTCTTCTTGTATAAAGGCAAGTGCTAACCATTCAAATTTCAAAGAAAATATCATGCCCATGAACATCTAAGGTGTAACAAGAGGACAGCCCCTCACTGCCTCAACAATCTGGTATTTCAGGAGACCTGATGCTGCTGACAGGGCAGAGCCATGTGCTTGCTATCCATTAAGGCTTCTCCACATAGCAGATAGAAGGGAAGTTTTTCCACACAAACTGCTGTGCTGGTCTCTCTCAAGATGGTGTTTTACTATTATGAAATTGCCTGGTCACTTACATACTTGTTCAGGTCATGTAAATGGAAGTTCAAAATATTAGCTAGAGAAAAAGAAAACTAATCATGCTCTACACTGGAATGCAAATTATTGCAAACCATACTGCTACTCCTCTAGCATTGCAGAGATGACTAAAACAAGAGTGCCAGCAGCAACTGATCAACTAGTGTTAACCAGAGAGATATTAGACAGACACCTCTGTGAAGGGTTAACTCTAGCACCACTCTTTATTGTAACACAATCACTAATCCATTCTGAGGTCGGATGTATTTCCTAACAACACTTCCACACAGGCCACATCAACCTCCATTTTACAGATTACAGATAAGTGATGGAGGACCACATATTTAAGGTCATGCAATTCTGGCCACAAAGATCAAATTCCTCCAGAGGAGGCATAAGAAGATAGAGAAAGAAAAAGAAAAAGAAAAGAAAAAAGAAAAAAAGCAACTCAGTGGAATTTGAGTCTGCTTCTAAAGGCATGAGAAGTGGTTGGCACCTGAAAAGGTACTGTTCTGAAGATACATTGTGCTAAAGTTATATTATCGCCTGTATCCAAAGTGCCAAGATCTTTGCAAAACTTTCCGAGCACACAAATCTACTGGAGATTATAAGCAGAGGTCCCCATTCCTATATTCTTTGGTAAGTATAATCTTGTAGGCATGTTCAAAGCATCACTAACATACTAAATGTGTCCTGGTATGAAATATCAAGCACGATCAGAACTATTTCAAAGCATGAAGCTATGGTGCACATCCCTGTAACAGTTCTATGTGTACAGCAGTACCCCAGCAATGGAAATGGAAATCTTTACTCTTCCAGGTATTTACTACAATTCAGGTTGTTACAATGAAGTTACTACCTGGAAGCATGGCAGTTTTATAAAACAAAACAGAACTCCCACTTTCAAAGCCCAGTAGTGCGTTGGACATTGAATTCTGAAGGAGGCTAAACAAAAATGAGGTGAGATCTCACTTCAAAAGTGAGATCTTAGACACTAAATATTTTCCTTCAACATACTTCAAGACAAATGAAAACTCATCAATCCCTCACAGTTCTTCCCATTGGACTGTGTGAATAGCTGCAAGTAACAGGGGTGATTAGCTCTGCTGTCTGGTCGCAAAAGAACAGGGATACATCAGGATCTCGGTCCTGCATGAGGTCTCTTCTATAAAAGGTAAGATTTTGGAGACGGACAAGCCCCAAGCAACTCCTATTTAATTCTGTTGGACTCCTGTTGAAACATGGCGTTATACAGGGTCCCTTGAACAGATACGTAGAAGGCTCAATAACACATAATGCAGAAACATTAGCCACCAAGAACAGCATCCAACTTCTACAGCGAATTAGAATCATGCAGCAAAATATACTTTAAAATTTTAATCTAAATCTGAATTATTTTAGCAAACACAAAGACAGCTTTTTGGAATTGGTTCCATTCTTTCCCTTGCTCATCCTCCCTGGTTCCAGAAAGTGGCCCGTTTATGGCAGAGCAGATGTGTAGTACCTACTGTGCCTTTAGCTTGGCAACTGCATTCCCTCAGGAAGAAATATCCTAGTTTTATATGTTTTGGTCAAGTATTTGAAATATTAAGCTAGAATTTTTAAGGGTAGATAAATTGTTTCTGGCATTTGCCATACAACATTTGCCTCATAACTCACAGAAACTATCATGATGGACAGATAAGATGTTCTTGGCATAGCATCTGACCCTTTTCAAACCCCTCTTTACAGAATTCCTTACTTGCTGCCAACAGCAAAGACTGAGGTTTAAAATCTGGACTCAGTCAGGGCTTGGCAGCCTCCAGATAAAAATGCAATCCACTGTCTGACAAACCAGCACCCTAACAGATTATGCTGTTATCCTTTCTCTGCGCTGGTGTCCATCAGCAGCCTAAACACATGAATTGCCTTTATGCTTTTTATAAATAGAGACAGTGCAGACAATTCAGGTTGTTACAATGAAGTTCACCTGCACCACATTCATGGGAAGGCCAAATATGCATTGGTCTTTTGTGCTCGTATCATTCTACTGGATAAGGGTATGATTTTTTGCGTGGTTGTGAGCACATGTGCTCAACATTTTTATAATGACAAAAGGCCTAGCACAGAAGCAATTATGCAAACGTTTTCTACTATTTTTGCCATGAAAGGCTTTTATAGCATTTTTACAGCCTTATAGCTATATTTAAATCCAGATAGCCATTATTAGAGCAGGTTAGACTGCTGGATTGTTTGGCAAAGTGCTTGGATGAAATTAGCTTGTATTTGCTAAACAAAGTCAATGAGATCTGTCAACAAGATGAGTTATAGGAGCTGCTCAAGTTGGCAGCAGATGCCCTAAAGAATAATCAATTTTTTTTTTTTTTTTTTTTTTTTTTAGCATAGCTGCTACATGAATATTGTTTCTAATTCAGCACATGTAATATTGCTCTTAGGAAAGATGAGATAATTTGAGGGGGGAAAGGAGGCGGTCTGGCTTTAACTAAGCCATCAAAGTTAAAGTAATATTCTTTCCTCCCTCTTCCCTTACCCTCCAAGTAGGCAAACTCAAACTGATTTAAGTACTCCTACATCAACACAAGTGAATATAGAAAATGAAATGAGCTACTGTAATATAATGCATGCTTACATGGTTTAAACTGCAGCCACACTGGGGCTTTTACTCATCTAGTTGCATCAATTACCAAAATAATTAAAAATCTTCTAACCAACATAGCTATATCAGCAAAACTTCCCAGAATAAATCAGCCATGAGGCTGGACAACACAAAATTGAGCCCTGGACAAATGAGAACTGCTCATGTTCCATCCAAACACTCCTTACTCTTCCAGCTGGCCTTGGCATCTACAAAGTTCTGTTTTGTCCTTATTTCAACCTCTAGAAGACAAGGCCTTCTATCCACATTAACCAGAAGTCATGACTGAGATGATTGGATTCTGGCTTGCGCTGAGGAGAAATATCTACATTTTTGTGAAACTCTTCTCATCCCAGAGGATGAAGGATCAACCGGGTTGGTGCTGTTTCATGCACAGCCAGGCATTCATGCACACCTGTGGCACAGGTACTAGATGTGACCTGTGCTGCAAGATTCAGCAAGCTGCTTCCCAATAAATCCAAGCCCTCAATGCGTAAGAATGGAACAAATCCAAGACTGATCTTTTGCTGTACTTAGTGATCGCAGCAATGCCTCTACCAGAGCTATATGCAGAGTACTGCATGGAGATTAGTAGAGAGGCTGAAGATCTCTCATAGTCGTTCCACAGAGCTTTTACACCATGCTGTCTCTCGCAAACTTTTCTTCTTTTCTTTTTTAAAAAAAGAATGTGTAATGCTTAATCAAATACGGAACCAAAAATGTGGAATGTGTGACCAAATGCACAAAGTAAACACTGCTAGAGCTTTTCTCTTGGGAATATTCAGTGGCCACAAGGAAGTCCACTCCTGTATGAAGCTGAGGGAGATGCCTTACACAAGAGGATGGCTACAGACTTAGGGTCATAGGAACACCCAGTTTAGAAAGGACCTTGGAAGGTCCCTCAGGACTTGAGGAAGAGTAAATCAGCATTCCATTATAGCCACTGTGTCACTTGTTGTTTTGTACTATATGGCTGATCCTGTGCAACTGCATTTCCTAAAATCTTCAGTGTGTGTGTGTCACAGTAGTTATAACTGATTTTTAGTATTTGGAAATCCTCACAATAGGTGTTCAAACTCAGAAGTCTGATACACCAACAAACAAGGAGAAACCCTATGACAGCTGGCAAGATGCTTCCGAGCAGGACCTCAATGAACACAAGAGAAACAGGCAGGAGGAACAGCAGCCAGACGATGAATGCAGGATTTCAAACATTGTTCAGTTTCTTCAAGGTTTATGCAACCTTGTTCAGTACCAGCCAAAGACGTAGTATTTTTCCCATTAATGGCAAACTGGGCACTGGGCAGCCTTATGTAAAAGAGATGGCATTGCTCCCTTAGCAGCACAGCTGGTAGGTGTGGATAGCATTCAACCCTCTAAGTTTTCCAGCAAATGTCATGTTAATGTCTTCACAGAAAGGACTTATGCTCCATGTCCATCAGAGTGTGTTTTTCAGTGACAATGAAAAGAAACTCTGTGTTCCACTGCCAAATACATTCCTTCTTTTATTGTCTTGGCAACTCTCCCTCTTATCTATGGGACTGTGTCTTTCTTTCTTTCATTTTCTCTGTATACAACATAAATCTCTCCTGCTGTGCTAACAGAATAGCTAGTTCTGTTTCTTGCTTGGCAGCAAAGATATAGAAACTCTCCCATATTTGCTTTTCTTCCTTCTATTTCCAGGCAGCTGGCATGCTGCTCACCATCCAGAACGGCACCATGGCTGTCTTGGTTTAGATTTTACTCAATGTATTTTGAGTGTATAGGCTTAGGATGTTTGCTGAGGACATAACTATTTATTAGCAATTGTAAGTAAGTTGGCTCCCTTCATTTATGACAATATATTTCTGGAGCTGTTTTCTCAGCCTATGCTGTTCTTCTCAAGTTGAACATTCTCATTTATAATTTTGGTAATGAGATTTGCTTTTACCCAGCTGACCACTCATACACTGTGCCATTCATTTAACTGCTTTTCTAGTATTTCCAATACATAATTTTCAATAAGCCCACATACTCTCAAGTACCATCAAGTCCCAAAGTGCTGACTTTCAAAGACTTGTGGTTTAGTCTCAGCAGTTAAATTCACCATTTACTTGAAGCAGTCACTACTTCACTAGGGACAACAGCATCAAACACATGGAACATGATGAAAAGCTGGGAAATAGTAACCACTTCATACAGTAGCGTTGAATTCACCTTCATTCACATGTCAATACCCTAAAGCAGGAGAGCAGCTCACTGCCACTTATTCAACCTCATGATGGAAGCACAAGACCATTAATCTTTTGCTCTACCATATCTTATTTTTATCAGTGTACCAGCTATCCAATTTTGCCACATTTTTTGCTAACTCCAGTGCTTTCTACCATAAGCGTTATCATTGGTTCCAAAGGAAAAAATTGCAGCTGGTAAACTCCATGTAATATGCTCAGAGCACCAGGAGCATTACAGACTGCATAGTAAAGGGATAGGATACTCTTCTAGCTGTTTCCTAAATCACCTCATATGATCTTTACACTACAACAGTACTGAAAATAATCACCTTCCTTTTCTAATGAACAAGTACAGAGATCTCACAGCCTGTTTTTGAGAGAAATGAAATAGTTTGCAAACCCACCAATAATGGAAAGATATAATTTTCCTTCACAAAATACACTCAGGTATGTCAACATATGCTTAACCTAAAGGTTGTAACTGACAGGGAAATGAGGGCATGGAACAAGCACTCCAGTTAGTGCTTTGATCTTAACAAATTTAGTTTGTAAGTATTAAATTACCCATAAGTGTTGATGAAAGCAAAATGATAATTCTGGAGTAAAGTAAATAAAATGCAATTAAAAGCACCAGTGTAGCAGCCCACCTGAGAGTTAGAGTTATGTAAAGAAGTGATTCAATAACAGACTGGGGAACACATCACACAAACATTAGTGTAATAACTGCAAAGAACTGGCAGATTTCGTTAATTACAGCAGAAGCTTAATCAAGTTATAAAAATCCCAGAAATGTCTGATTCAGCAGGTCTTCATTAAGGCAATGTAATATTACTGTGGCCAGTAAACAAAACAGAATTCCCTCTTGGTAAATATGCATGTGGAGGAAAGCCAACTGAACCTTTTCTTTATAACTGAACCTTTTCTTCATGAATCCATGATTGCAAGCACAAATTTGTTTATGCATTTATCACTACATACAAATTTAAGATCTCTTAAAATGAAGCAAAGCACTGACAGCATACAGCACCTTTGCATCTTTCTAGTAACTGTTGCCAGGAATGGCACTTTTGATATATTTAGCAAGAAATAACAGAATATTGAACGTACCAGTTGTGACTGGGAAGCTTGTACAAATGAGCTTGCAGGCTTAACATACAGCCTGGAAAATTTATAAGTTTATATCTTTAAAAGTAGAGTTGGCAGAACTTACAAAGTCTCACTGAAAGAAAGGTACCTTACAGACTCTTAGTATCAAAAACATCTCCCAACTGTATCAAAGAAAATGCAACCTTAGGAAGGTCACTACCTGAATGCTTAAGTGGGTATGATGTAACCTAGAGCTTTCTTATTTCAGGCAATATTCCTTTTCTTCATCCTTTTCTTTGCCTGGGCAGAGGCGCTAGCAAGTACTGCACAGACCAAGAATGTACAGACAAGGCGGTGGATGGTTTTGAAGACCATTATGTTAACTTGAACATGATGGGGAGGACATAATGTCAGAGGGAATTACGAAACTAGCTGGAAAAGAAATGAAGTGGTTCTCTCACTAATGCATCACAAAACCTTTACTGAAAGGCTACTTCAAATGGATTTAACTCTAAAATTGTGCTGAGAAACATAAACAAGAAGCAACTATAAAACAGTACAATATCAATTTGCAAGAATGTATGCACTGACTCTCACTCCTCCTGCAGAAACAACTTTATAATACCACTTTAAGGACATGGAAAGAGGAAGACAAGATAATGATTATATTTACAGGTGATACTGAAAAGCTAGAGTATATTCTAAGCAGCAGCTGTAACTGAAAATACAATGTGTAGAAGGCAATATATATCCTGGATATGCTGTTCATATCTACCTAATAAATATATATTTATTTAAAAGCTAATTTTGAAATAAAATTAAAGGATAGAGTGCAAATAAGATGAAGGTAGTTTTGCTAAAAATGATCTAGGACAGTACTAGAGAACAAATTCAGAATGTCTGCAATTAAGCATTCGAAAGAAAAAAATGCAAGAGTAAAGCAGAATGAGGTTTCTTTCTACTTCACACGTTTTAGATACTAAGTAATACATCTGCACACCTTGGACGAGTCCGAGCACCATAGTTTCATGTGCAAAATTGGCTTTTTAAAGAACACTGCAGGGAATCCATGTGCGAAACATCATAAAAAATTCTAGGTAAAAAACAGACAACCAATGTGTAATTAACAAGGTCTTGAAAAGACAATTTAGGAGAGAACTAAAGATTAAATGAATCCCCTTGATAACCTGTTGGGTTATATGACAGCAAAGTACCAGTAAACTCTGACAAATTATTGCAATGAGATTTCATTAGTGAAATCAGAGCCAGGAAATGCCAGCAATGTGCCCTTGTAGCCAAGAGGAGCGCTGGTTTCCTGGGCTGCGCGAGGACAAGGGTTGCCGCAGATGAAGGAGGCGACGATCTTCCTCCACTCATCCATACCGCGTCCCACTCTGGGCTACAGTAGGTAGCAAGTCCAGTGGAGGGCTACCAGGATGGTAAAGGGACTGGAGGCTGAGAGCTGGGACTGCTCACCTGGAGAAGAGAAGACTGAGAGGGGATCTTATCAGTGTGTTCAAATATTAGGGAGGGTGTATAGAGAAGGGGGCCAGACTCCTCTCATTACAACTTATTTTCTTTTTTCATTTGTCACTATCTTCTGGCATTGCTGAAAGCTCAATGCCTCACAGCAAGAATTTATACTAAAAAGGAGTGAAATTAAATGTATGCCATTTGGCTAAACAGTAAAGAATTCCAATGAGTGATCTGATGTATGCTGGGAGCACATGCAGACATGAAATTCCTCTGAATCAGTCAGAAAAGCTTACAATAGCTTATAAATCTAAGGGTGAAAAAGAAAAAGAGAAACATTTTAATAGTGGGTGCTCTTACCCATATGAAAGGAGGACATAAGTGTTATTGGGTAGTGTCAAACAGTGAGATATTTAATCTTTTGCTCAAGCATGAGAGACTTCACATGAGAAGCTGTCAATTTTGACGGATCTATTGAAAAGATCCGTATTCAGAACTAGGATGCAACCGTAGGACTCAAATCATTCTCTGCTGTTACTGCGCTGAAACTGAGGACAGGTGTCAGCTACGCTTGGATGTTCACACGGATCAAGACCAATGCAAAATCTGCAACTGTCTCCTTGGCTTAGACCTACTCTCTTCATCCTTTACCCCTGAACATCTGCAGTAGGGCCTCTTCTCAGGCATAGTATGGCTCTAATATTCATCTTTACAGGATTGTCTAAAAAGGAAATTAATATATAAATACTTATATATATTTCAAAGAAGGGCTTACCAAGACTCCTCCCCTCCCCCCACAAAAACACAAAACCCCAAAAGGGACAAGTGACATAAACATGATTACTCTCACATTTATGATACCCATACGTGAAAGCACTGAGGTGCCACTGTCCAGAGATGAGAAAAGCTGTAAGGCCACGTTAAAAGGCCCCTAATCTGTGTCTCAATACAGCTGAATGGAACATGAGCTTCTGGATTACCCAGATTTTGGACTAGGTGTTCTATTTCTCTTTTCACCTATACACATATATATCCACATAGACACATAGAGATTTTTACCTACATCTTAAATTTTCACACTGACCAACTGAAAACGTAAGCAAACAAGAAGTAGCTTCACTCTGATAGCAGAATTGCTTTTAGTGTTCTATCTTATTAGGCAGTCGAAAGCTAGATTGCTTAGTAAGCACTAAGACAAAGATGTTATTTTAATGAAATAATAGATGCAACCTCTTTTTCCAAATATTACCATGAGAATGTAATTTATTACATTCTTCCAAACATGTTTTCAGAAGAGTGATGTACTTCAGAGCAATAACATATTATTGCCAGCACTCTGGACATTTATCATTTTCCGGACAAACAGCAGTCAGAAGCCCTGTGTACAAATGTTCGACTTTTCTGCATAGGAATTATAGCTGCGTTTAGTTTGGAATCTCTGTTATTTCTTCACTATTGCAAAATACAAACATACAAGAATCCAGCTTACTATTCTTTATGCTCCTATGTGCCAACTATAACGGAAAATGTGACATGTGAATTTTTAGCCAAAATATTTTAAAATTGTATTAAGATTATCATTATCTTGGTTTTTAATATTCTTCAAGTACTAAATGCAGCAAAGGTTTGATTGCAATGTAAGTGAGGCTATCTTCCTGTAAGAAGAAAAAATCTCCAAGGATTAGTGTACTTGATTAAATAAAGGATTGAACTGAATAAATCCAGAAAGGAAACAATGTAGGGGATATGAATACACAAAGAGAATTTTGAATGAGACTAAATTATGCCAGCGTGGAGAAAATTTGCCATTCTATTCACATTTTTTTTCTTCCCTTCTCTCATTAGCGACCTGGAAAGAATTTTGAACACACTATAAAGAAAATGCAGTTGGGCTGCAATACACTGAGCTGTAACCAGGGAGACCACTTTTTTCCTACATGGAACAAGCATTGTGTTCATGCATGATTCTGTCCAGGAAGGACTGGAGAGTCCTACAGAAACTGTGATTTCTCTTCCATGCTTCACAACCAACATTTGTATAATTTTGGAGTAATGGTACCACACGTGGGAATTAAAAGAGGTTTTCGCTGATAGTTTTCAGTCAAGAATACCGGTTAACTGGATCAGTGAGTGTGAAGTTATGGATAACCTAAGTAAACTAGAGTATCATGCCCTAAAGCTCCATTCTGAATTATCCTTTCAAATAACACTTTTACATCTTTATGAAACAGTGCAGTTACCTATATTAACCCCCATTCTTATGTTAGACCATTTTCAACTGTTCAGAAGAGTTACCTTTGAGACTAAAGTTTCATGATATAGGAAATATGGTAATAAGACTAGTTTTAAGCCTTAATAAGCCTTAATTAAGACTAATTTGCGCTGGCTATGGATTGCTGGTCCCAATTCTGCACTGGCTCAAGTTCAGCTGGTTTAAATCAGGTTAATTAAATGAAAACCAACACTCTAGGGAAGATATTTTGTTGGCATTGTTTTGTTCAAAGATCATTTCCTTGAGGCACTTAATAGGACAGCTCACAAGAACTTATCTTAAACGGCAGCAGGCTGTGTCCTATAGATCAAAACGTACTGCCCGGAGAAGGAAACACTTCACCCCCAAACTACATACAGAATTACAGCACTGCTGAGTCACAGCCTATAATTTTTCCTCCTGTTAATTCAGTATTTGTCTACATTTACTACATACAAATTCTTCCTTCTCTGGGAAAGCAAGAAAAAAGATTGACTCAGAGATAAACTGGAGGCTACTGAATTTTAGCTCAGATCCTTCCTTCTACCATGAGTGATTTAGCCTGAAAGCGCTGTAGGAAGAGCACAACTGCCCCCAAGACTGGAGGTCAGCTCCCAGCTAGGTGCACACTGAATCTGCCTCCACAGTTTTCAGCCTCCTTTTCTCAAGGCCTTTATCTGCATTACCTCTGAACCTGCTCATCCTGAATTGAAACTGAAAAATGTAACGACATTTTATGTGCCACCTACAGCAACTGCTGAGACAGTTCTTAACAGCATTTTTCTTACTGAGAACAGAATAAAAGCAGCAGAACAGAGCAATGTGCTTGCTCCCTGGTCTCACCACTGCTGTAACAACAGAAATATTTTGCACTTTCCAAAGCAGCAATACAGTCCCATTTGCCCTTTCCTTTTGCAAACTTTTCTCCCTTCATTTTGAGGGACATGACCTCCTCCTGCAGTCTGAGAAATAGCAAAGCACTTCCCTCCAAAATGAAGCAGTCACCTTATTCCCGTTTGTTCAGATGCTGTTTTTAAACCAATTTTCCTTTGTCTCCTCTTTCTTTTCAGTATTGACACTCGTATCTTTTTTTCGGGGCTCATTCAAAGTCCCAGCACACACAGCGGAGGGATTCGGTCTGACAAGAGCAACCGATGGATTCAGCCCCCGGGCACTGGAGCGGCTGGAAAACCCTCTGCCCCTTCTCTCCGCCCAGCACTTACTCACCCAAGGATCAACCTGAACGCCCAAAGGACTGTTGTGCTCTGCATGGGCTCCCCGTTTGAGCTCGACACTTATAAATACTTCACTGAAGGACAGAATTATGACATCAGAGATGACTCGCCAGACATCACAAAAGCAGCAAATTCATTTGCGCTTGGCGTTGCTTAAGATTCTGCACAGGTCCCTTTACATTTTGATAAAGTCACAGTTCACAGCTCTATCATAACTCTAAATATGACTCTTTAATGACATTGTAGCCAGGAGATATGACAGTTTTGCTGGCTGACAGTGGAGTTTTTGATATATCCATTAGATAGAAAGATTAGATAGATATTGGAGAGTATATATAGAAATACTGTCAGCACTCTATCTGTAGCTAGAGAGCTTCAGGCACATGATGCTCATAGGTTATGTTCTAGCTAATGAAATTCAGCATCTTTCTCAATCTAACATCTGTATTGAGAGAGCCAGTCACTGTATCTTTGTAAGAACATCACCATTGTTGAAAATTAGCCCGCTTTTTTCCTTCTGACCTGTTCTCTCCAAACACGCAGAGATGAATAAAATCTCCATGTCACTTCATCAGAAGCTCATTCCTTTTTCTAAAAAAGGGTCTTAGTTAATTAGATATGTAGGAAAAATACCTTACATTATTCAAATTGAGAAGTCAATATGTCTTGCTATGAGTCAGACATTTTCAATTTTTTTTAAAAAAAGAAATCAAATTTCTGTATTAATTAGAATATTCAGTTATCAAGAATTCTCACAAGGTTTGAGTATCTTAAAATTCAGGCTTAGAACATTTTTCTGTTATGTAGGTGCATTTCTCTGCCCCCCCTCCCCAGCTTGATTTTCTTTCATAGAAGGATGAGTGTGAGTAGACATGTTTGTTTATATATGAACATACATGTGGGTGTCTATGTATTTGTAAGCAGAAAATTACCCTTTCCTTCTCCCAGTACTTTCCACCTCTTCTCCTTTTAGCAAACTTTAGCAACTTTAGCAGAATTACAAGAAACTAAGTCTTTGCTCCTACACAACATGAATCTCATGGGTAAATCAAGATATCTGTGGAACAGTTTTCGTAGTGAAACTACAAGGAAACTGCAAGGAAAAGAGGTTTGAAAGATTAGATAGTGTACAAAGCCTCAATATTCTCCTCTGATGTACAAACACTGGGCATGGACCTGTTCTCCGACTCAGAATTTAGAAGTTGCCCAAAGTTTTAATTCCAGTATATAAATGTATGGTCGGTGCTAGAGATTGCATGCATATCACAACTTCCACTATCAAACTATCCACACATACTCTGGTCATATTTTCATCTAAGTGCAGCTCTCTGTGAAAATGTTTCCAGAGGCTAATTTTAACTCCTGACCACTAGAGAATTTCAGAGATTTATGCATCGAGATTACACTAATATATTCATACTATTTCATTTGAAGAAATTCATACTGTTTAAATGAATATTTAATTAAGCCTCATACGGCACAGCAGAGAAAGTATTTTTAATGATATCCTGTGGTCAAAATCAAAATTTGCTGACAGTTAGCTCAAGGTGGTATCCAAGATTAACACTTTTTTTCATATAGATAAAAGGTTTCTGTTTAGCAAAATTCTGACCTTTGTGGATCGTATCTCACAATCCTGAAACACTTTGGGGACATTTCAGATGTTTCACAGCAAGTGGCAACACCCAGTGTAACAGGACTAAGGACAGGAAGCAGTGAACAGTTAGACATGTGGGAAACTGCTGGCAGATGATAGGAATTCATCTCCAAAGGCACCTGGATAAGAATTCATGATCATCTATACTTCTTAATACTATTTAAGATCTATAAGAAGGAATAATCTCCTGAATGTAATTGATTTTCACAGATTTTAAAATATATATTTTTAATAGACCAAAAATAAGTCTACATAAAAATGCAGCCTAGGTTGAAATTAGAAGTAGAGATTACTACTAAAAAGTTTCATGTATAGGTAAGCACGTGTGTTCTAGTATATTTTCTAGTACCAATATTGGAAGATTTCTGGTCACCCTTTGGTTGGAGAAGTCAAATCTCCTGCTGGACACACACAGTGTGGGAAACTAATCACACACTTCAATAAATAAAGAAATTTCCAGTATGTTTCTGTCCTTCTACAAGCTGTCCTGTGTAAGAGACACAGGAGCACACCTGCACTGCTTAATGCCCTGTCTTAATTTTGAGACAGATGTTAAGCAGGGTATTTGCAGCATATCTTAAAGGGCTTTGAAACTCTAGAGAAGGAATATACTAGGAACTGACCTGCAGTCCTGCTTCTTAAGTCCTGCAGGGAATGAGATGTGTCTTGATGGAGGGGAAATCAACCTCTTGGTGTAGTCAAATCAACTTAACAAGAAATATTTGGGATATTTCATGCTAGCAAAGGATTTTCCAAACTGCTCCTTCAGCAGCTCTGCAGGAACTTGAAAAGAAATTAACCAAACAATAGTCCAAGACCAAGAAAATATACATTCCCTGGTTTTGTGAAATTCATTAATCTGAAATCATAAATAACATTCCTTTGAGTATTTCTCTGACATAGACAAATTCATCAAATTATATTAGCCTTTAGATTTTTATTTCATTAACTAGGAGGTGGAAAACGTCACCTTTGAACATGACAAATGTCACTGAAAGCAAAAATGGACGGTGGCTGATTTCAATAACCAGAGATTCTTCTCCTGCTTCATTCCTATAATCTGTACAGCAACAGCAGAGACACACAGACATAGGCCAAGGAAGACATGAATTGTGTGTGTGTGTATAATGCATTTAAAAGCTTCTACCAAGAATTATCTATGTACAGATATAATAGTCATGCAGCCAAGTTTAAGCTGATTGCCTTTGCAAACCATAAGTGCAAGATAGTTATATTTTTAGTGAAAGCAAGCTAAGACCACCTCACATTGCTCTGAACGTCACAAAGACATCTTTCCTGCATGGTATCTGGTGTGTAATTGTCAGATTTTAATGTTAAATTGCAAATAACATTCCTAGAACCGATACACCTGATAACAAGCGAAGCATATGGTACTGCCTGGAGACATTTGGGCATGAATACCCAAATGAACAAACAAAAAAACCCCATAGCATATCAGACTGCGCTGCCTGTGCTTTGGCACGTAGCTCTATATTCTTGCAATGTCAAAATAATGTGAAGGAAAAGCATTGCCCTAAACATCATGAAAATTCATTCCTATTTTATCCAGGTCCTCTACTTTAACATCATCATTTCATCTTTCTTTTTTGTTCCCCATTTCCTAAAAAGGTTGATTTCCATGGTTATTGAAAGACAGAATCCATAAAAAGACAAAATTTTAACAGGCAGCTTAGTTTCTTCCCGCTAATTTAATTTGTATTAAAATCCAGATAGCATAACTGAAGCAGAACAGAGCTGTAAAATTAAGGCGCCAGACTTTCCCTTCGTTATTGCTATGTTCACAATTAGTCAAATTAATCCTAATTTTAAAGTGTTTTAAAGAGCATCAAGGGGTGCTTGATTTATCTGTTTCTCACTATGCCATTTATTAACCTAGCTTCACTCTTTTGGATATTAGCAGCAAACAAATCCCATGCGAAAGCCAATGAAATACTTCTTTTGTAATGTTAATGTTACTGTCTTCATAAATCTCTGAGTCTATCCACAGCCTTAGCTCCTTACTGCCTTTGATTTACGAGCAGGCTGACCTGGGCCTAACCCTGTCAGCTTCAGTTCTGAGACAGTCCTTAGGATTATGGCTTTCTGATCTGGGAAACTCCTGAGAGGAAAGCATTTGACTGAGGAAGGCTCTCTCTGACAAGTGATTAAACCCTGTTCTTTTCAGGATACTCCAGAGAGAGAGTTATGGACAGAATTAATTGAGGGAGACACAGTGACACCTAAGAAAAGAGAAAAGAAAAAGAGGGGAAAAAGAGGGGGAAAAAAAGAACAAGAGAGGAGAAAAAAAAAAAAAAAGGAGAGAATAGGGAGCTTATGGAAGACTTCCTGAAAAAGAAAGAAGGGTGGCTTGGAGGGAAGCAATCAATTCCCATTTATAAGGTAGGGAGTCTAGCAAACTAATTAGCATTAGAACCAGATCAATTTTCTTACACAAAGTGTTTTATGAGATTGTTACATGACAGTATACTAATTAAAACTGATTGGCCTAATTAGAGTAGCATTAATAACATAGCAGGCACTGGCGGTAGCATGGCTTAGTCCGTGATGTGCCTTCAAGATATGCGAGAGTCACCGCAGACGTCCCGTGTTTTAACATAACATTTTGTTTTGTAACAAGCCAAGAGTGTGCCTGTGATTATACACTGGTGAGCAGCTTGCTGCTTTTTTCTGCAGTGGGAGAACAGGAAGAAAAATGGCAAATTAGCCGGGATAGAGAGAGAGACAAACTGAGGACTGAAAACAACGATGTGTGAGAAAAGCAATTAGTGAGAACCAAATATGAAGCATTGGCCTGATTCTCCAATGCCCTGAACCTTGTGAAGTAATTTACTAGGAGATCACATTGGCAATACTTCACTTTGCTATTGTGTTGAAAAACTACACAAAACACAGCAGAGAAATAGACTGCCCTTCTCTGCAAGTTACAGCTCCGGAGTCTACAAACACCAACAAGTCTGTAGACTCCCTGGGGTCCTCCTCCTCACGGACTTACAGACTAGCCAACATTTCCCAACAAGGTAGCTCATGAGATGCTACTCAGACTTCAGTGGTGACCAAGACTTTTGTTTATAAGCAAAATTTTGGAGCATAAATCAAATCTATCCTTTATTAAGGAGGATACTGCATGGTGTGCCGATGCATGCCACGTATTTGGTGGAATACTCCCAGCTGGTGCTTTGAAGCACTTGCCCAAGTCTGTTTGCCAGTTAGATTTTAACCCTGTGATTCTACCACAACAAATGTGAAATGAACAATTACTGAAAAACAGAATATCTGAATGTCCGAATGAATAAGTATGAACAATATAGTTGGTACAAATGAAGGAACTGCAAATTTTACATTAACAGCTGAGACAGGTACTGTAAGCAGGTAGGTAGTTAGACAATACAAAAACTTTAAAAGCAATTTCTTTTTTTTTTTTTTTTTAATTCATAGAGCAAGACTACCAGTCTAAATTAATCATAATGGTAAGACTGTATTACACTACTGCCAACATGGTGCTCCTCATTGAACAAACGTACAAAACAAAATCCAGTAAAAGGTACCTTGTTGCTCTACTTCCAAAGGATGCTACCCTAAGATAGCCAGTCCTGGTCGCTTCTGCCTTCCACAGCATCTATGATGAAGCAGGTCCTTTACACACGTTATTTCCAGAGGAGACCTTATTCCAAAATAACTTCAGCTGCATAAGAATCTTTCATCCATGTGGGTAGATTTTCGTAAGAAAAGCTATTTCATTTTAAGGGAACCACTGTTTTTTGAGTCAGCAACTGCAAAGAGTTGCTAAACCTCCAGATGATGTTCAAGTAGAAAGTTTTTCTGAGCAGCACTGTGCAACAACTGTCCACTTCCCCCTGCACAGGCGACCTTGCAAAGAATTCCCCCCTGAGGGAAAGACAATAGAAAATTCAATCAAGAGCCTGTAATAAATGAAAGTGATCATGTTGGTTATAATTTTAGTTATTCAAATATCCTACGTAATTATGTACTCATTGCTTCTAAATAAATATCTTTGGATGTTATCGTTTCCTAAATCTGAACACACACGGACGCAAGGCAAAGATTAAATACAAAATATTAAAATCAAGTAATATAAACCTCACAAATTAAATTATTAAACATCATATTAATTATGGAGTTTACAATACTCCATAATTACAGTACAAGTAGACAGAAAAAAAGTATTCGTACGCTGGACAAAAGGAGACACCAAAGGACCTCCAGGGATTTGCGATTGGTATCGGAGTATGTTTTGAAGAACTCTGGGTAACTAGTGGAACTTTTCTTAGGTGAATCACATGGCTCAACTTTGAGATTCGTAACGTCTACCCAGTGTCATTTTAGAAGTTTATATATATTTTACAGATACATACATCAGAATTGCATAGGGGACTTCACTGACAATCAGTTGTGCCAATCACAAATGCTGAATTACTCATGATTTGGAGAGATACAAATAGGTTATGTGCAGAAACAACTTTAAAAGCCAAACTACATAAAAATCCACCATTTGGGTCCTGGTATTCATATCTCAACACTCCCATAAAGCTTTTTGAAGGTTCCTTCAGCTGAATACATGTTCTGTTGCTGAGGTTCAATCCCCTAGGTCTGTGTGCTCCTATGTTGCCTAAAACACTACCTTGCTTTCTCTAGCTCTCTTTACGAGCATAAATTTTTATCTTTTCTTTTTTTGGAGGGGGGAGAGAAACTGCACTTGAAAATCCATTTGGCAGAAGGAACTTCTGCTGAACCTGCCTACCTTGTGGAAAGCAGGCTGTAGCCTGTTTTTAAATCATATTTGTCCTCAAACATGCACTTTTGCTGGCAGTCTAGGTGTACTGTTTCCCCTATATCAAGCACATGATAGCTAATACAAAGAGATCAAAGGTTATAAAGGTTACCAAATTCCATTTTATGGCCATAGTCTGAATCAAATAAAATCTGCATTCAGTTCTCTGCCTCAGTTTCTTTGCCAGTCTAGACTTGCTTTCTGTACTTAGACCATACCTATCTTACTAGTTTAGGTTTCTTCTTTCCGTATAGAGTTTCTTCTCTGATGCACAATTTCTGTACCCAATTCCTTCATCCTCAGACAGCCCTGCAGCTAAATTCTCTCTCCAGCTTTGAAAGAGTTCATTTCTCTTATTCTTTGTTGTGTTCATTTTACCATTAATTCTGTTCCCTTTTCACTTTTGCTATTCCTCAAGCTAGCAAACTAATACATAATAATTAATTTTTTCTTTTATAGATTTTTGAGTCTGCAAAGCTTCATGCAAAGAGGTGAGAAAGCAGCTACTATATAGGATGTATCCAGATCATATTTCTTAATATTCTTATCTAACTATAATCCAAAGTTTAATCAGGGTTGACTTAGAAGAAACATAACTCAACCTTCTAGTTATGCCTAGCTATGCATATGGTTACCATCACATACACAAAGGCATTTAATGATAAACTACCTTTATAAGGCCAATCAAAATTAATAAACTACAGAATATCTGTAAAAATTCCCTAATTTTCAGTCAGTTCTTCCTATCCTGAAAGTAAGGTCACTTTTATCTATGCACCTGGGTATGGATTTGGACCATCCTAATCATCCAAATTGGCTAAATTTTTGGACCTCCTTGAAAGTTATAGTGCAAACTTTCACTGCTTTTTGATGATTATTCCACAGCTATTCCAGATGTAATCTGGTGCAACAGCACAAAAATTCTATTTCTATGTTTAAGAGGTTCTAAAGAGAAAGGGATATCTAACCTTCACTGTCAGCCACTGTTCTGCAGACACATGAACTTTAGTTTAACAAAGAATAGAAATCATTTTAGTATTAGCAAATACCACAGTACTTCTGAGGAATCTGAACTTTTGAGTTATACAACAGGGATGCCATCTGCAGTTATATGCAGCATTGCAAAGTCTTGCATCTGTTCAGACTTTTTAAAACATTTCGAAAAGACAGATGTCATTGTCTTCTTCAAGAGCACCCAGAAGTGTATTAAAATACCACAGGAAGGGCATTAATAAAACAAAGGTACATCAAATATATAAAAATAAAAAAGTGCTGAGGGACCTGAAATTTTAGAAAGTGTAATCATGTTTTTAAGCTTTTGTTTTGTTTTGTTAAATATACCACTAATGGATGTTAAATATATTGGTCCATATCCTCAGCTGGCAAAAATCAATAAAGCTAAAGTAGATTTATATCATCTGTGGCTCTATCCCAGTATTCTGACATTTACATTTCTGGCAGCTCATCTGTCTTCCGCATGCTTCCTGAAGACTTTCATTTTGCAAGTGGTGGGAAAGCTAAGATCTTTGAGACCACCCCGAGTGCAAGTCTCACTTCTGAAAATATCTCCACACTTCCAGATAATTTCACTCTACCTGGAACCCATTCAAATGTGCTTGTTGCTTTAAAGGGAAATTAACAGTCCAGATAAAAAAGTTCACACGTTCCGTGATAAGATGTCTCCAGCTGTACAGCTGAATGTAACTCACTTAAGCAGCAGTCTCCCACCTGTTTTCACATGGAGGAGTCTGAGTGCTCTACGAATTAAAAGTGGTCTGCAAAGCACAGCTTGGGACTGATGAAAACACCGCGAACCAACCTGCAGCTAACCAAGTCAGTGGTTTATTTTAAAGAAACCTTGCTGCTCATTATCACCTAAAATCCACCACTAAGTTTCACGCCAGTCTCAAGGCAGCAATTCCATCGCACTTCTCTGTGAATCCTGATGCTCTGCAGTCCATCAAAGGGACTGGCTTCACAGAAAAACTAAACCGCAGGTAGCTTAACTCCAGTGACGGGGTAACCATTTTATGAAGTGCCACTTCAGACGATCACTTACACTTCTACTACACTCACTTTGGGACAGCAGAAGAGACTTCTAGGAGCCCGTTGCTCCAGCTTGTTTCCCACGAACCGCCTCTCTCTTCTCTGGGCCGGTGCAGCAGCCTCGGGCAGGCTGCAGGGGCAGCCGAGTGAGACTGCGTCTCCTCTGCAACGTGGTCGTGAATGGACCCGGCAGCCTGGGCAACTCCACACCAGAGTTGAGGTATATCTAAGAGTTCCATAAAACTCTGTCATTGGCCATTCATCTTCCTTCTGGAAACTGAAACCAGACAGAAGCAGAAACAGTAAACCAAAACTTTCTGTAAATATAGATTGGTTTTGGTGGAACAGGAAAGTTTTCTTTTTGACACTCTCCAAATACAATCTTTTGGGAATGAAGAGTGTTTGACACTTGTAATATTTAAGATGGGGGAAAAAAAAAAACATTTCAGTGTTATTAGAATGAACTTTTTATATGGATTTGACTGTCACTCTCCTGTCTCATCCAAAAGTATGACACACAAAAAATTGTCCATGTGCTTTAATCCAGTTATACAATATTTTCAACAGAAATCTTTCCTGTAAAATAGACATATATATACACATATTTTTTTTTAAAATAAATAAATAAATAAAATAAAAGGAAAAAGTGAAAAGAAGTACCTTGGTCTAGAAAAAGATTCCAATATTCAGTTTAAAACCAGAGTTACCTGTAAGGCAAAGACAGCATACCATGACTGCTCTAGCACCACTTAAAGCCAGTCTGGTACTGTGCAACTGACTGCCTTGATTAAATCCTACCTTGGCTACTACAAAGAATGGCTAACTGGCCTCTTTCAGAATATACAAGAAAAAGAATATTTTTTACATATCAAAGCATCATTAGCTGAGCTGGCATGCCTGACTCTCAAAAAATACTCTTTATTACAGGAACAGGAAAGCTCCAAACAACCAGCAGATTAACTTGACAAAGACCAACTGTGAGGAAAGACACAAAGAAACCAAGGAAAAATTCCCTGTTCACACAGTATGACAATGGCATAGCTGGAAATAGAGCTGGTCTCATCCATTTAATGCACCATTCAGTTAAAACACAACATACATTTTCACCTGACAGGAAAATAAGAATGTAATAATAATGATAATGTCTAGAAACTGCAGAAAAAATGAAAGAATGCACAAAACCATGAATGAGAACTTTCAGAATTAGTGACTATATTGCTTACTTGCCTAGAAATATCCCAACTGCACACAGACTAATTTCAGAAAGATTACTTTGATTGGAGACATCTAAGGGAATTTGGGGGTCTGTCCTATCCTTACAGGAGCACTTAAAATCTTAATAAGTGCACAAACCAACCAGCTGCAATAAAGAGTCTTCATTCTAGACACCCTCAGTACCAGAAGTCTACTGGATCTACATTCAGATCATTTGTATCATTATCAGATCTATTTATGTTCCCTATTCAGCAAAGACCAAGAAATTGTCAGCCCATTCATTCTATCCTTTGAAATTACCGCACTTGATCTGCAACATACATTCATTTCTCTTAATGAGGTATAAGACTGATAAATAATTCCTCAGCAACAACATCTCACAGTACTGAGCAGGTCCAGAAGCAATAAGATTTTTGGAAAAAAAGAGAATGTGACAGGAAAGTCACTTTTTTGCAGTACACTCCATCTCCCTTGAACAAAAAAGAGTCAAAAAATGATCCCCCTCACAATTCTCTCATAGACAGTTTGAGGCAGCAGTTTGCAGACTGCTCTCTGCTTATCCTGCAAGAAGAAAAGTAGCGTATCTTGAGGACTAGAACACAAACGGGCAAATGCACAATTGAGTCTGAAAAAACAGAGAGGAAATTAGGAAGCAATCAAACAGAAAATCCCTTCCTTTTGCTATCTGAGCTGAGAGGCCTTAGGGAACCATGTCTCTTGCACAAACCCACACAGCAGGCAACTTTGCAAGGAATATAGGGTCACTCTTCAGTAAATGTGTCCCCTTCGGCCCACCCTCAAGTGTGCCATGGCTGAGCACTGCTGATCCTACAACCTCTGAGTGCATTTCGATCTGCTCCAGTGTTGCTCCAGGACCAAGTCAGCCACTTACATCCTGAACGTGGAGGTCAGCAGGCAGAGTGCAGCGTGCCAGGAGGATAAAGGATTGCAAAAGGAAGTCCAGATTGTTGGCCCCTTCTGCACAAGAAAGGGTCAGATTCTCTCAGGGCTCCAAGCACATGGATGCTTCACCACTCTCATGGCTCTGTGGAATCACAGTGCTGCAAGAAGTAGGTGGGGATTTTGGCCAGGCTTCATACATAGGGCTGAAGGGCAAGCTACGGGGCAGAGGGCTGATGGCTAGGGGCAGCTCTGCATGTGGGGCTATAGGCTGGGGACTGCTTTAACCCAGTCCAACTGTTTGAGTCAGGAACAGCAGAAAAATTGCTGCAATAGCAGGTCCCCAACTCGGGCTTGCAGCTCACCTCTAACAGGGTTTCATGGAGATGGAGATGGTGTGGATCTTGGCAGAGCCCTGTTTAAAATAGAAAACTACTAATGGTAATTTTCCTCACTGCGTGAAAGCACATACAGGGATCACCAGAAATGGTCTGCATCCCTCCTGGGACATAAGCTGTTCATCAAGGCACACTTTGCATCAGAAAAATCAGATGGCAGGAGAGCCCTACTCAGAATGCAAATGCAGAAAGCATCTGCCTACGCACAAACATCCATATGCCAGTATGCAATACAACTGAGTTATTTCCTAGCCCAAGGAGTGTTCTCCCCCACTTTTGTGCAGCACAGCAGCCTTTCCTTCCCTGCAGCAGAGTAACGCAGCCAGCCCTGTACGAAGCCTCCCAAGCTTCCTCCCGTGGAGGAGCTCCTTTCAACACCTGCTCAAGGTTGCTCTCCCTTTCTGCCTTGTACAAAAGGCCTAGTGACCTCCCAGCCTCTACTGATAATTGCACATGGCAGCAAATATCCACACCAGGGTCCTTCCAAAGCAGAAATAACTTGAACCCTAAGGGAAGGATAACATCTCCCCCAAAAGTTATGAACTAAAATACTTAATATTTTTCTTTTCCTTTTCTTTAGCAGAAGACTTAAGTTCCTTTTCCTCTCTTTCCATTCTTCTATTTTCTTTTGTGCTGCCGAACCCTAAGGACAAGAATAATCTTAATATTTCTGTATTATTTTATTCCCTTTTTTAGGTATTCAAAATGTAACAAGTAAAAAAAATAAATAGTTGTACAAAACATATTAGAAAGAAAAAAAATAATCAAGTTGTCATATCCAGGCATCATTTTCTGCAGCATTAAAAAAAAAAAAAAAAAGAAGAAGAAGAGCAAATGTATGGAAGAAACTGAAGACTTTCTATTGAAAGAATACTATACACAAGCTGAAAAAGATTGCATATACAGCACAAAAAATTATAACCAGGTATAGTCATCTATGTAGTAACTTGTTTTGGAAAGGACCCTGCATATACATCAGCTTCCCCACAAATGGTGTACAAGAGGGCATGCATTGGTTGCTGCCTCCCCTTGGTGAGCCCATAAGGAATCTCAGAACGGCAGTTAGAATTTTATAAGGATTGTGCATCCCATCTGTGTGATTTTTATTCATCTGCTTTATAATTCCAAAACGTTATTTGAAGCCGGAAAACAGACAATAGCTTTGTATAGCACCTTTTACCAACCTCTAAACGACAATACCAGAGGGGTTTTTGACTAGGAAGTTATAGCTTAGCCTCTGTCGAGCTGCAGTGTCTGGCCTACAGACACACGCTACAGAATTTGAGAGAGAAAGTGTGAAACATTTGGTGGAGAAAAACACGGTAAGTAGCTCTAGGGTGATGAACTCCTCATGGCTATCTGGGACTGGAGACCCTAAGAAGAAAATAAGATAATAAGCAGGTAATTAGCCTAAGCAGTACATGCAAATCTTTCCTCACTTTTGCAATCTTTTTTCCTACCTTGGCTTGGCTGACTTTGCTGAATTACAGTTATATTGCATTCATGGCCAATAATTAAAGTGGCTAAATGAAAGCTGCTGAAAGCAGAGGCATGAGCTCAGATCCCGTCCCGATGGCGCATGGTCATCACCGCATTCTGAGCTGATCAGTCCAAGCAACTTGATTCTACCTTGTGATACATGTGCAGCCCCAAATAGCTTTAATCAGGGCCCACTGCAATGATTCAAGACAGCTGAAAAGCACAGCCAAACCCTGACAGTGACACAGACCCCATTTGGGATCTGGGACTCTAAAGCACATGACTCCTGATGTAGAAAGACAAGCTCAGCTAGCCAGCACTGCCCAGCCCTGGAAGGCACAGAGCACATTTTCGACCTACATGCTCCCCCTAATTGCAAAGCTTACACAGCACTCAGCAGAAAACATAGCGCAAAAAAAAAAGAAAAAAAAAAAAGAGGATAAATTTCACCTATATTTCTTCTGTACTGTAGACTCAGTGATACTCCAAGGTCTGTACTTATGTCAGCAGCTGTTCTTACAGTGTTGTTTCCCCACTGTGATTATGACAAGAAAGCAACAGGACAAATATCACTTAAGGCAGAGAGTCTCGAGATACAAACCTATCTAATCTCCTCTGAGTGGTAACATATATTTCTCAATCGATATATGGGACTGTCTCTTTTAATAACATACCCGATATCACTTGTACCTCTCTGCAGTTTCAGTTTTGTCCTTGGGAAAGTGCTCCCCATCTCTGCCTGCCTCTGCCTTCTACCTCGATGTTTTGAATATCAGGTGCCAGTTATTCTTACCCACAAGGAACCCTTAAAAAGGGCAGTTAGATATATAGTCTCTATGTCAAAATTTTACTTTTTTGTTTTTGAAAGAGGAAGGTGGAAAGCTTATGCAAAAGACCAATTTTAATCTCCTTGTAGTATGAATACCAAAATGAATTTCATACAGAGATGAGAAGTGAAACAAGAAATTTGCGCATGTAACAAAATGAAAGAAATAACAAAAGAAACAAGTAATCTAAAAAGACTTTTATGGAAGAGAGAGTTAGCACTGATAAAGCTGTTCGAAATCAACTCAAAAAGTCAAAACTTTGCTGAAAGGGGGATTTATCCAGGAAAAGATCAGATAGAGGTTTTCTAGAGGATGGTTGGTATTTGCAATAAGCACAGAAAATTATTAATAAAATAGGGAAAGGCTAAAACCTAAAGTGAAAAATTAGATTCAGTAAATGAAGAAAAAGCATAGGATATTTTTAGGATGCGAATTAGCTTTCTTAGTCTTAATAATTTCAGTAATCTGGGTGCGGAAAAATGTGATCGGGAGGTGAAACCTAAAATGCTACAATAGTCAAAATGTAACAGTAAATGCAGATCTCAGTTAAAGAAGAGCTGAGTTTTCAACAGCTTTGCTCTCATAGCAACCAAGTACTCAACTCTGAAGTCCTTCCTTCCTTCATCGCTCATTATCCTGCACTACAAAATGATTCTTTCCTATTGCATCAGAACAGAAATGACTGACTGCAGCTACATGCTGGTCCCATGATCTCTCTCATTACTAGTATTGCTTGTAAAGGAAAAAGAACGGAAAAAAAAACACTCAGAATAACTGTAAGAATTTTCTCTGAGAACATTTGTAAGTGAATATTTAAAGTAATGAAAAGTTCTACATGTCCTTCATTCATTTGGCAAAAGAAATACACAGCACGCACTTGCAAGGCTAGATTTTCTGTCCACATAAGAGAAGTAGTAAATGCACATTATCTACTTTCTCATGTTATTTGTAAAGTAGGAAAAAAATCTATTTTATTGAACTGGATGCTCAGTACTTTCTCACTAATGCAATATTAAGAGCCCTTTTCTATTACTAGAGTAGAGCTTTAAATTAAACACCAAATATATTTTGTCAGTTGAAGCATGGCAAATGTGACCACCCTTACAGAAGGGCTGACAGTTAAGCTATGTGCTCTATGAGTCTATCATCAAGCATTACTGACTAATGTATCACTGCCCTGATAGGACGCAGTTCTTGTCTACTAGCCAATTTAAGCTTTCCCCCCCAAGAGGGTTTTATTGATATTGGTTCTTCTAATAACGATTCTTTTCTAAATTCAATCAACAGCCGTTTTAGTAAGCCAGGAACCGAAAATAAAAGCTTTGAAGGCTTGTTTGTTGATTTAAAAATCATTTACAGAATCTGGGGAAAGTATTTTCTATGACCTACAAGAGAAAGAAAAGCAGCTCTGGATTCCTGATTTATATCAGTGCACAGAAATTCAAAATATGAAAAGAACATTTTCAATCTACCTCCTTTAAATATAGAAAATTGAAGAAAATTAGTGATAGTTAAAGGGTTTGGAGGATTGTTCTATGCTTTGCTTCCATCAATACCACCTCCCTCACAAAACTTGTTAAACTGATGTGCATCATCTCAACTGCATGAAGTGTTCATGTACGTACTCTCAGTTCGTGGTAAACTGCAGGATCGCATGACCCAGCTTAACTTGCTGTTAGGTTAAATCAGAGGAGCAGTATAGGCACACAAAACTGTCATAACACAGACGACTTACAGTAACTTTCTCACAAAGTGTCTTAAGTCCTTACCAAATTAAATTGACTATAGCATAGTGAAAAGTGTGTTATTCTTGGGTAGGTATGCAATTGTCTTACCAATATCAACAGCAGTCTCAAGGATACACACATGAAAAATACCTTGTCTTTTGCTATTTAAAATCACAAACATGTTTTATCTTAAACTTTACAAGGATCACTTTTTAAACAAGTTGCATGATTTAAAAAAAAAAATAATTCCTCACTAATGAAAAGAAAGTGTCAAAATCATATGGAGACTGGTGTGACCTGGATGACTGGTATGAACTACTTTGTGTTTGTACAGTTTACTGCCCTGTTATATTGACGAACTACCTAAAAAAAGTGCATGTACTTTTATGCAGAAATAGGACTGCCTCAATGTATTTATTTTAAATCAGTAAATCACATGAATTTCTTAAACTGCATCTCAGTGTAGGCAACAGCCTGAAGTTTACTCAAAAGGAGGATGAAAAGCTTAGAATTCTTAAGTGTCTAGAATGAAAAATGTTTTTTAAATCCTAGTTTGAAGTTTCCTAGTTTCCTAGTTTGAAGCAGTTTAGAACCCAATTAAAAAAATAAAAAAATAAAAAAATAAAAGTTCTATCTTCTAAATATCAATTACATGATAAACTGCACCACAAATAACTTTTTCTAAAACTGGAGCTCCTATAGCTGATTTTGTAACTCTAAGAAAACTTTACAAATTTATATTAGGCGTATAGAAACAAAAACACAGCTATTGTTAAGAAAAAGCAGCATTTTCAGTGTAATGTTTTATATTTTCCATAATGTGACCAACCTAAGACTGAGGCCTAGGCAAGATATTGACTCATTTTAGCCCCACATTCTTCAGCAGAGGCACTTACAGTAGAATAGAGAAAAATTACAGCTCCCAAAGCTGGAAAGGACTTCTGTGCTAGGTAAGTAGCTAAGGACTTCATAACAGTATTATAAATGATCAGATAAGCCACAGCCCCTTTTGTGTTCTTTTATTGCATATAAAGCAAGCAAGCAGCGCTGGGTGCGTGGGGAGCCTGCGCTCCCCCCAACACGCGCACCGAGTGATGATTACAAGCCCTTTTTATAGGGTGGAAACACAGGTTTACTGGAAGCCCACGCCTTGTTTTGTTCCCTGGGGATTAGGTAGAGGGCTTCCTGCTGCGCTTGCGCCGGCTGATCATGGTGGTCCTCAGCACTCCACCTGGTGGTCCAGGGATGAAGGCTCCCCCAGTATTCATCAGTGACTGCAGAGTAACCTCTTTCTTCTTGCACATGCATATTCTTAAGCGGCAACTAACTGTGCGGCCTAACCACAAGATCCTGTTTATGACTGTCATTCTTCCTGATTAGGTTAAGAGCCGCAGGGCTCTTAATCCATTTCTTTGTACGGTAACCGCCTTAGCTACACAAACTATAATGGAACATCTCACAACAGGAAAGACAAGCCTACCGCTGCCATGTCACAACCCAGTGAGGTCTGGCTAGAGACTAGGAGTGGTGTCTTGTTGGGTGAAGAATACTGAATTTTCCAGAAATTAAATAGAAGCAGTGTAAGAAACCTTCCCCCAAGCAACCCTAAAGTTCTTTCATGTCAGAGACTCTTCTCTGTTTCAGATGGTCACTGCAGAAGGAAACCAAACAGGAAGAGCACAAAGCACTGAAACAAAGATACTTTACTAATGATGAGCAGGAAAGAATAGTCTAAATGTGTAGTCACACAAACAGAAAAGTTCTGTCTTTAATGAATAGCAGCTAGCAAGGGATGTACAACAACACTAGGAAAAGGTTCGATGGATACTCTAGAGGTAAGAGAAAAACAAAAGAAAGTGCAGGACCATTACTTAGCAAGGAAGGTGAACAAATAACGGATGACAAACAAGGCTGAAATGTTAAATGCCTTTTTCCCTTCAGTCAACCAAAAGAGCGAACAAATGCTAAACACACTTCTTGTGTCGTCCTTATTGTTAATAGTAAGGATACAGAGGATGAATCACAATCTTATCAACCTAATTTCTTTCTGGACAGGCAGCTTAAATCACTTAGCAGAAATAAACTTACCTTAAAAAAGTCTTTGACACAAGCCCAATGCAACATCACCTTGACCCTCTTTTATAATTACCTATGTCCATGGTTTATAACTGGTGCCTTGCAAGCCTATTGGGAATGTGTAACAGTTGCTCTAAGTTGCAAGGCTAAAAGATATTCACTCTCCTCAGGAGAAAAAAAAAAAAAAAAAAGGGGGAATATAAAGATTAAAATATTAAAATATTTGGAAACTACTGCTGCAAATAACAGTATTGTAAGGCACAAAAACACAACCAACTTAGGCAACACGTGAATAGTCATCAATACTTCATGTAGCACATTTTAAATTGCGCTCTCTGACTTTCTTTGAGAAATCTGAAGAAAACCATTATGATAAAGTCCAACAATATTATTTTAGATAGTATTAAAGCAATAAATAAATAAATAAAACATATATGAATTTCAGTTGACACAAAACATGCAATAATACTTGGATTTTATCAGCCTGCAGCACAAACTTCATTCTGCTTTCTAGATGGGCATGACATGATGAAAGTGGCTATTTGACCTCAGCTGAAGCACTTAACTACGTGCAGCTCCGGGAACAGCACTTCAAGGGGAAGAATCAAAAACATGACCATGTATGGCAGAGAACAAAAAGAGGTTTGGAGAAGGTGACCTCTGCAGAGAGGTTGAAAGAACTGTCTGTCTTTGTTCTACAAAAGAGGAGATGCAAGAGAATGGAGGAGAAGGCATGACTGAAAAGATTCCTCCAAATATTTAGCAAGTAGTAATGGAAAAGATGCTCCCAACCTAAAAAATAATAACTAGGTTGATAATTTCCAGGAAAGAGCAAACACACCCCACATAAATCCAAAGGAAAGCTACATATAGAAATGGGCTATTCGAGTAGATCCAAGCTCCTTACTGAATATATCCAATATCACAGAAACATCAGTTAGGAATTGCTTGCGCCTGTTTACTTATGTTTCAGCACAAGGTTATAATTTCCATCTCCTCCATGACTAGGAAAGCTTACTTCATACTTTCAGGTTTAAGTGGATTTATTCAAATCTAAAGTGTTTGAAACAGAAATCATGAAAACCAAAATATATTAAATACCAATGATGAAAAATATAGTGTACTTTTGTGAGTCAGAGCAGCAACAATCAATTTGACTGAATAAGATCCATCAAAGGAAAAATGTAAATGAGTACAAGGCATAAAATCATAGAAAGTATGCACATTTATACACCAAGTTCTGTGTTAAAAGCATCTCCATTCAATATTTCTATAGGCTTGCAAATGGAAGAAGAAATGTCCCAAAATCCTGATTTCTAGTATGACTACATTACAAGAAACTATAACTCAGCCTTAAGGAAACTGTGACTATTGAACTGAAAAAAACTCAAATATATATATAATATATATATATATTTTTAAATAAGGGACTATTATAAACTTCGCAGGTAGAAGATAGTAGAAAAACTAAATGTGTAAATATTAAAAGCCTTTAATACCCTACTATTGTGTTTAATATGCAGATTTATTACAGAATGACAGAATCACAGAATGGTGGATGTTGGAAGGGACCTCTAGAGATCATCTAGTCCAACCCCCTGCTCCGAGTATTAAAAATTCTTTTGTAGGAAAAATATGAGGAAAAAATAGATGGAAATATCTGAAATTATATTAAAATATCTTTTTGAAAGCAGAAAATTGTAGCACAGAACATGGTTGTGCTTGACTGGGACATATTGCCAGACATTATCTGGATTTTTTTGTTTGTTTGTTTTTGTTTAATGAAACAAAATATATAAACTTAGGAGATAATGTAAGGAAACAAATTGAACTTTCTTTTCCATCCCTTTGAGGAAGAAAAGGGAAAACAAATCAAAACAAAACTTTCCTGTATAAATAAGAAAAGCATCAAATTAGAACAAACCAAACGTCTTGCATTTTGGCAGTATTTTCTTCTTAGTTAAAAAGGTAAGATGCTTTCCTTTTTCCTTTTTTATTTATTTCTCTTATTTGGATTACTTTTCAAGGAAAACTTTCTTCCAGCTTTACACATCAGGTTGATGACAGTAAATAAAGTGCTAGACTTCTGAGGCAGCCCATGCTACCAGCAATCAGTACACATAACACGGCTAGCTATACAATGGGCATGTTATAACTGTAACACAGTAGTTCCATGAGAACCCGCTCAGCTAATGCAGCAAACCGCTGTAAATTGCTCCATTTACAGTTGATTTTAACATAGGAAACACTTGCTATACTGCATTACCAGAATGGAAAATAGTTTTCTCTGTTTCATAGAAGAGATGGGTAAATCTGTGCAAGTTGCATCCTTAGCAACAAAATCCAGGCCTTGCTATATGAAAACAACTATATCAAGTGAGCAGTAATCACTGTCTGCGTGGGATGGAAAATGTTAATCTAGAGCAGTAAACAGATGATGCGTTCTCTAATTTGAACAGTATTATGCTATTTTTCTGTACCATTTTAGATTAAAAAAAAAGAGAGAAATATACTGTAGAAACTGTCAGAAACACATAAGAGGGGAAACAAATGTAAATCAAAACAAAATCCAAGGCATTCCAAATCAGCTGCAGACAGCTTGGTTGCACTGCACAAAAGTCTCTGGATTATAGAAACATGTATTTCTCTATATTCTGTACATAAGCTTGTGTGTGTGCAGATATATGTGCTTAGATAGACAGAAATTAGTAAAACTTCTGTAGCCCAGAACTACCTGGGAGTTACTGAAGCTTCAAGAAGAAGGGCAACTTCCATGACCACTATCATGTTAATGATAAAAAAGGTACAACAGAGGAAAAGGTTTGCAAATACTGTCATTGTCTAGATAACTGCTGAATAATTGCACCCAGCCAAGGCAATTAGTGTTTCTTTTGGCCTTGTATGTATGATAATAAGAGGTATTCTCCTTGTAATAAGACATTTGATTAATATGAGTGTCTGGAAATTTCAGATTATTAATTCCCTAAACCATAAAGAGACACCCATGCACTCACAAAATTGATGCAAATTGAAGCTGATATAAATTATCTAACACAAATTGAAATTTACAAAAACCATTAAGCACCACAAATGCGAAAATAAATCATTTTTGGCAAACCTTTAGACTTATTTGCCCCTTCTGTAATTCTGATTACTAAGTGAAAATTATTCAAACGTTTGGCTTTGGAATGATAAACTCAAGTAAAGCAAACAAAGACTACTTCAACTGGATTTAGCTAATCACTGCACAACAGTGACCTTTCTGTCCTCTGACATAGCACATATATATTTTATCACAATACTCTACAGATTTTACTAATAAATAAAAGACATGGCAGTCTCTTATTAACATCACTGGAACTCTTTCATTTTCCCCATATTCAGGAAACAATATGCTGTTCAAAGTACATATACTAATTAAAAAGAGTCACGTTTTTCTGTAAGTTCAGAGTGCAGGAATACAGTGTTCCAGATATTATGTGAAACTTTGTTCAGATAATGCAGGAAGTACAAGAGAACAAAAATGACACAGGTGCTTCCTCAGTTAATAAGCAATACTGCTAGATAATCATATTACTTTCACTAGGGAAAATGAAGAGTAAATTAAAAAAAAAAGTAATTAACAATCCTCAGCCACTCAGAGATCCCACATGCCACACTGCCCTCTTCCTTGAGTTAGCTATGTGCCCATAGACCACAGAGTGATTGCCATTTGAGCAGCAACCTCTCAGGATTCACATGGGCTGGAGTAAAGGATTCATCTAATCCTGAATAACTACAAAATACCTGCTGCCACTTGCTTTTTGCAAGTATTCATATTTTCACTGATGAAAAACTTTCAGCAAAACAGGAGATGTATTGGTATTCATGAAACTGATTTGTATCTACATATAGGTATATTAGCCCTAACTCTTTTCCAGATGATACATTTTTTTTTTTTCTAACAGGAAATTTCTGAAGTCCCAGGCTAGGTAGGGAGAACTTTTAGCCCCTAGCAGCTTTTCAGCTTTTTTGCTCACAGTCTGGATGGTCCCTGACTGCAGCAGACACTGTGTGGAGTAGGGCCATGCTACTAGACGTCAAGCGACCGCTTGCAGGGATTCTTCTTCTTGGAGATGGTTATGTCCTGGTTCTTACTTTCCCAAGGAAGATCCTGCTGATGAGTACCTTTGATTAAGAGGCTACCTACCACGTTTGTTTGGTCAGGCTGGTTCCTCTCTGATCACAAGAAGCTGAAATACTGCTAATGCACAGTAGAAACTGTGAAACTGTGAGTGTCTCATTCACACAAGCCACTTTGAGACTGAAAGATCAACTTGGAAATGACTTAAAATTCTGCCAACAGCAGCATTTCTGACTGAGGCATCCTGGTGTAGTAAAAAATAAAATGAAACAGCCTGAAAATATTTCTTACATGCTGTCAGAAGCAAGTTTAAACATCATTTTTTATAAGCACTCGAGTAAAAGGGACTGGAAGAAAATATAGGAATGCATAGTTAAAAATTGGCATATTTATATATCTATATTATACAGAATACAGCCATAAACTACCTGGAACACTCCCAGAGATGTGTCTCAGGCTTCAAGTATTTGAGGGTGACTAAACTGAATGGAGCGCAGGCAAGGAAATGCAGATACTATATAGGCCAACTGAATTTCAACAATTGCTTGCTGACAACTAAAACAACAACAACATGTACCTGTTAATTAAGTGTTGGTATCCAAGGCTGGTAGAGAAGTTTGTGTGGCTTCCTTCCTTGCTCTTTCATGCACACATCATGCACACTGTTTCTGTTTAGCACATAGATATTCATCATTAAGGCAAATGATAAGAAAACTGGCGGAAAAAAAAAAGGAACAGTAAATGAACCTTTCTGCAAGCATGATGTATGCAGGTCAGGTTGATCAGGTGCCTGGAGAATAGCAGTTCATTTTCACACAGCACAAAATCATTACTTGAAGATACAAACTTGCTTGTGTTGCTTGTTTTGGAGCACATGATGCTTTTCTAGCAAGGTGGCGTTTATTGACTAATATAGCCAAGTGAAAGTGTAATCAATCGAATGTAATCAAATGGAAATTTGAAACCTATCTGTTTTTTGGTGGAACACATTCCATACGTGACAGATAAGGTGGGCTTGTCAGAAAGGATTAGTTCCAGTGCCCTGCACATGGCCCATAAACTCTGGCGTGCTGAAACTGAGATGTTTAACTTCAGGCCGGGCAAACCTCTAACAGAGACACTTAAAAGCTTCATACCGCAACTCCTCCTCTACCATGCCAGTAGATACGTACTCACCAGTTTATCAAATACAGAACACTTCCAACTTTAGAAAAGGTGCATCCTGCTATGACAGTTGCAGGTCTTGGAATCTATGAGTCCATGCCCGCTTGTGTCCCATGGGGGGCCGTTTGGGCGACCACAGCAGAGTTGTCCTGGTAAGAGCCAAGAGCAAAAACCACAGGCTACATGAATTCTTCTTACTGTCCAGGCAACGGGACTATGACACTGTGGGTTGACCTCATCTGGGTTAACTGGGAACTTTGAATAACTGATGCTGAATGCCCAAATTAACCACATCTTATAGTAACAAGATAAAAACTAGGGAATTACCCCTACATTGAAATCAGTGAAGTGACACAAGGGTTGAATTTGGCCAGGGTTCTACTAACTATCTTGATTTGAAAGAAAAATGGCAAAACATTTCTAAAATTTTCCCTGAAAGCAGACATAATTTATTTTAGTTATTCTGCATATAATGATTTCCTGCACAACCTAAAGAAAATTATTGACAAAGAAGAATTCAACAGTAGATTTTATACAAAAATATTAACAAGTATTGACAGAAACCACATTTAATGGCAAAGGTCAACATTTTCATCAAGTAAATACCTTAACATTGAATTTATCTAATGAGGTGACAGCTCGCATCTTTTGTCTGTCCTTTAATCTGAATTAACTGGCACATATCGATTTTTAGCACTAAAACTGCTAAAGAAAACTCAAGTGCATTGATGAGGTGCTCTTTATAATTTAGCAGAATTAGTTCCTGAAAGCACTCTTTTAAAAAAAAAAAATGCACTTCTCAGTTTCTGAATTTTTATTACTTGCAGAAGGAAATATGCATTTTTGCTTCAGTTTTGTCATGCTGTAAATTATTCCATAGAATGAATCAGCACAATAACCGGTGTGTGAGTAATCTGAGACGAAATAGGCCATGTATGTCAGTTATTTGCACTGTATAGCTTGCTCCCAGAAGCTATAAGCTATATTCCAGAAGCTATAGCTATATTCCAGAAGCTAAACCATAGTTTTACAGATTGCTATCCTGGTAATATATTTATTTAGATGGAGGCCAGTCTTTCAGACTCTATTAATGACCCTATGCTTCTGCTTGAAAAGGTAGGCAACGAAAATGAAACTTTGAAGATGTAAAGGTTCCCAGAGTAAAACAAAAGGATTTCCAGCAGAATTTGACACTTTTTTTCTTTTTTTTTCTTTTTTTTTTTTTTTAATATAAAACAGAAAGCAGAGTATGCTATCATTATTTTATGATAGAGAACAAAAGATTGAATATCGATGGAATTATAACAGCAAAGATGAGGATGGACAAACCATCATTTGGAGATGAAGATCACGATTAGAAAGACTGACTCTTGAACTATCAGTTTTAGACTCACGGGTATGTGTGCAACTCAAGACCTGTAGAAGAGACCTTATCTCTAGGAACGCACAAAATGCTGCCATTTCGAAAATTCCTCCAAAATGCAAGAACAGCAGTCTGTCTTTCTATTGAAACACATATGCAACTGGAACAGCAAACAAAGCTAGTAGTACTTTTCAGATCTGTAGCTTTGCAGAGAGGAGAGTCATCTTAAAAAAAACAGCAGCTAGATGCTGTAAAAAACAATATGCACATATTGTACTTTTAATGACAGGGATGAATATGCACATAATTGAGAGATCTTATTCTCAGTCAGGCTAGAACTTTTTTATGAAGTTCTCCTGTTGGTTTTAGCTCTCCTCCTGCACAGAAATCTGTGTGTGCTTCATCTTGTTTTCTGCTGTCATTAATCTTTATCTTCCTTTGTCACAGCAAATGCCAGTGAGTGTCCATCTCAGAAGTTGCTCTCTAGTTTTTTTGCTTTCTTTTCTTTTTTAAATCTTTTGTAATTGTATACTCACTTCTGCTCAATTTTTGAAAGCCCTAACCGAATATTTAACCTGCATAAATTGTACAA
>JAWLRI010000296.1:4609478-4622149 GCA_034781795.1 Crypturellus tataupa | reverse complement strand
ACTACTTCTTGACTCTCTCAATAAAATAAAATAAAATAAAATAAAATAAAATAAAATAAAATAAAATAAAATAAAATGCTATCTTTAGTTTTGTCTTCTGGCAAGACAGATACCTTTTAAATTCTACATAACACCTAGACCAATAAGTAAATCCTTACATCCACAAAAGACTGACAGTAAATTATAACTGAGTCCTATCTATTCAATAACAGAATTATGTGTTTTTCTGTATGAAAATGTCTAAAATTGATGGGACACATAAATAGATTAGCTGGATCAGAGTACATTCTTTTTTGTTGAAAAAATATTTGCTTCAGCTATACAAAAATATACAATCACATCTTCAGCTTTTAAATTGATATAAAAAGTCCTTCAGATATAAGAAATCTTTGAGCAGTTTCAGGAAACATTCTGTGTAGATTTATATTGAGCTCAAAATTCAGAGGAATCTGTTCAACATAGTCCAGAGAAAAACTGAGTTATAGAGCTTATGGTTTGAGGCTATCAACTGAAACTGAGCTTTAATTAAAACGGATTTGATAAAGCACGGCTCAGTCTGGAATGGCCTCAAAAACATTTAAGAAAGCTGATGTGTTTTGCCAACTTGAAAGTGAAATAAGTGTACTATATAGATATTACCGTTTTTAAATGATGCTTAAAAAACGATAGAGGTGAAATCTGCGTTAACCAACAGAGATAGCATCTTCTAAACAAAAGCTCACTAACAGCACTTCTGTAGCATGTGAAATATATTTCCACCACTTTTCAGCTATTGGCTAGAAAAATACAGCACTGCAGGCTACTGGTGGGCTGTGCTTTTACTGTACCAGTGGCTCATGCTGCCATCCTTCCGTTACAACTCTAGTTGTGGCTTGTAGGTACAGCATACATTGCTTGCAAGACATTTCACAGAAACATAGAATGGTTGAGGTTGAAAAGGACCTCCTGAGATCGTCCAGTTCATTTACTCTGGTGAAACAGAGTTGTGCCTGTTATCCAAACCTTGTCCTGATAGTGGACAGGATAATATCCACCTATGAGCATGTCATGAGAGACAGCACTGAAAGCCTTGCCAAAACCAAGGTTGACAACATCCACTGCTCTCTGCTCCTCTACTCAGCCAGTCATTCCATTATAGAAGGCTATCAGGTTGGTTAAATACTATTTCCCCATTGTGAAACCATGTTGAATGCTCCTGATCACATTCTTATCCTTCATCTGCTTACAGGTGACATCAAGGATGCGCTCCCCTATCACCTTCCCAAGGGTCAAGATGAGACTGACTGGTCTGTAGTTGCCCAGGTCCTCCTCCTTGTCCTTTTTGAAGACTGTAGTGTCACTGGAGTGACTCTTACATTGCCATAAAGCTCTGTCTGTACAGAAGGTTACTAATTTTGTAAAGAAATAATATCATGTAACTTTTATTTTCCATTATCAGTACAATCTCTGACCTTGCCTCTTACAAACCACACATAATTATAACCAAGCTTTACCATCCAATGTAATGCTGCAATATGACATAGTTCCAAGATATTTATCAACCCTGCGATCACACTCAGACAATCTCCATCACCTGGCAGTCCTGGTCACCTTAAACAACAGCTGCTACCCTACCTAACTTTGCTCCACGCTCTCATTCATGCAGTGCAGCTGAGTCTCACGCAATCAATTTAGCTGGAAACTGAATTCAACTGGAGACTAAAGCTTGAGACTTGGCAGATAATTGAATTTTTCTGAACTTGAAGTTCTGGAGGGCCTGGAAGAAGGAAGTCACAACCTTCATTCTGTTTTAATGAAGGTTTTTGTCACTGAAAGAAATGACTCTTCCTTAGAGAGATTAAGTGTGCTATAACTTTCATTAAACTTTATAGATGAAATTGTGGCTCCTTTGCAGTCTATGGAAGACTTCCAAAATCACAAAATTCTCCAAACTATGTTTTTAGACAATATAGTTTATACTTATTCAAGTAACATGGGTAGACATAATAATAATAATCCCTTGGGTTTTAGAATATCTATTTGCTTTGACTGATCTTGATTATGAAAGTTGCTGTTTTTTTTTTTTTTTTTTCTATTAAAACAATACTGTTGAGACATTTTCATGCCCTGTTTGCCTTGGCAGAAACAAGTGTTTTAATAAGGACTGATAACACATAACATTTGTGCACTGTCAGTAGCATTAGGTGCTACTTATTAGGTCCTGATACCACTATTTACATAGCAGAGGAAGACCACATATCTCAGAATTTCTAAATTATTGTTTATAGGTTTTGAAGAATTTGTTGAGTAAAATCAAATACAAAAATAAAAAAAATCTTCTCTACAAAGAATATGATTAAAGCAGCATTTAGATAATAATGATTTTAATTCTGCTGAAAATCAAATGTTTTCTAAAGCTAGAAAAAAATTACGTTGCTTCAGGATTAGTTAGAATATTTAGCAGAAATTAATATCTCCTGGATATTTTTTTCAGACAAAGATATTAGAGTTATCAATTTATAAGCTGCCATGCAAAGAAAGGATTAATCAAAAAAAAATCATACCAGGAAGAAAAACAATGTGTGTGTGAGAGAGGGAAAATTACACAGCCAATTGGTACCAGTAAGTAAAAGCTTTATAGAATAAAACCTTACAAGAAAGGATTCACACAGGGAGGGAAAATTGTTTTAAGACCAACACAGGGCAAGAGTAATATATCATCTACTCTCTGGCAGCATTTGTATCGTAAAATAAAATGGAGAATTTTGTGGAACTCCCAGTGTAGAGCATACGGAGTGCTGGCAACATCAAGATAGCCTGTACAGAAAGCCATGAAAATTGGCCACGTTTATCTCTGTAGTTTCTGTCACAGAAATACATGTGAACAGATAGAGTTCGACTCCCACAATTTCTTCACTTATAAAGAGTCTTTTTCCTTAGGAAACGTTTTCCTGACTTCCATTTCCAAATTCAAAGGATCAGATTGTATCCTAAATCATTCCAAGATTTGTATGCACAATATGCATACAAATCCATTTCTGCACTATCACACTGATCAATACAGTACATGAGTTAGATTCCAGACATAAACTATCTGGACCAGACACTACTTTTTAAGATTTTATTCCTAGTAGTTCTTCCATGACCAGTTTTTGCTTAGATGCCTGATATACTTTTAAGAAATTAAGACAGCATTGGCAAACATCTAAATCCTGGACTCACACAGAATATCTTACTGAGAATGTGAATGAAATCAGTAACCAGCCAATAAGGCTACTGCCTATCACCACAGGCTACAGTGTAACTCTATTCCCTAGATGCCCTAATAAGTATTGGTAAGACCATCCACACATTGACATTCAAGAATCACATTATCACTAGATTACTATCACCTCTTTAATAAAGCCATAAAGTAGATTGACCCACAAAGACTAAATACAACCTAATGAGCAATAAGTAGTATATAAGTGATAATTTACTAGTTTTCTTTTTAAAAATGTTACCAAACCACTAGCATAATCTTATTAGCCAAAGTGTCTAGTCTGATTTTGATCTCACAATATAAATGAGAAGAGTCCCAACAGAAGGCAACTATGGTATAAAAACTATAAAATCACTGTAAGGAAGGTCAGATTAAGGTCTTCCACATTTACCATTACGGATATTATTCAGTCTAGGCATTTGTGGTATTTCGGATCGATCATCAGTTCATTGTGACATTCTGTGCTTGACTGAAAATGTGTGCTGAATAAACACTGAAAGGACGACAACTTAATATCTGGCAGAAGTTAAGAGAAAGTCAGGTCATATTTTTCATTTCCAAAGGCAATAAACAGAGGATCATTCCAACTGGTAGTAATCATTTAAGTGGATTCCCTTCACATAAGATCCTGGGAAGCATCATAGCACTGGAAACTTTTCTGTTTTGTTGTTGTTTGTTATTTTGTTTTGTTTTGTTTTACAATAGCACTTACTTACCAGCACCAAAGCACCTCAGAGAGGAAACCAGTAATATGAGCGGGAGACATAAGTGGGTGACAAGGTTTCCAGGTTACTTCTTTCTTCCCTTCTTTACAGCTTTATTCATCTTGTGTACTTGATTTCAGAGTACATACTTCAACTATTATACTGGTTCCATACCAAAAAGCTAAGCTTGACTTTCAATCCTAAAGCCACATACAAAAGTAAAGTAGTTACCTTTGTACCATGGTTTATGCCAACTCTTCCCATATAATAGCGGAAAATAACATCTCAGAAGCTGTGGACCCAGGTTTGCCTTCCTGAATTTGACAGCTTGATCCTTAGAAACTCCCAGCACTGGAAATACAATTAAAAAGACAATTTCCTTCTGCAGATCATCCTTTCTGACAGTGCCAATTTTAAAATCTATAAAATACTTCTTGCTTTGCAATTTAAAGCTTTTATTGTCAATAACGTGACCTCAAGTCAATATTAAGCCATCAACATAAGCCTGAATAAATACCAGATCACTCACCAAAGAAAGTTTCCGTTGTAGTCAAAAGTAGAATTCCCTAGGCCAGCTACTTATCTTTATGCTTAACACAAATTTGTATGACTACTCAGAAATAAGTCTGCTACAATACAACCTGGGTTCCCTCACCAAGCAAATACATGCCAATCAGATTTTTGACATATCAAGCTTCACATCTCCCCTTTCAATATGGCAGAAACTGTAAGAAACATATTAGTCTAAATCTTTGCCCACATTGGCTAAGAACCCTGGCCCATAGCCTTTACTCTTCTAGGATTGCAACTGCATGTTCTCATTTCCTCAGACTGTGTTCCAGCACAGCCTGCAAAATGACTGTTCTTACTCAAATCTTCCTACTAGGGCCTCGTTCCTTTTTTATTTTTTTTCAGTGCACGGTCAAATATCAGCAATAGCAATATTATATTAAAATCCCCCCAAAGTGTCTTCCTCCCTTAAACATATTCCTCCATTTCTGCAATTTCCACGTATTTCAGCTACTCACTACAAGGCAGGCATTACCTATTACATTTTGTCTTGAACTGTGCTCAGCATGACTTTAGTGCTTAACCAAAAATAATGCTTTGGATAAGTGAGAATTAAGTGTACAGTCATGGATCAGTACAGTACCCTTGTACTCTGACTAGCTGAAAGACTTCCATTTCAGCACATTTCTGTACAGTAATGAACTCTGCACATGTAGAGCCTGCTCATCATGCTGAGATTTGACCAGATATTTAATAATTGTATCAGAAAGGTCAATTACCGTGCTTGAGATCACTCTTCATGAGGACAAAACAAGATGCATTTGGTTCATCTTCCTGCTACCCAAGGATGCCCGAAGTGGAGCACTTGATTTGTTTTATTGCACTTCAAAGCTGACTGCAGCGGGTCACTTGTAAGAATATTATAAATGCCAGTTGTTTCTCCTCATCAGGGAGGACAGTAAAGTGCTTGGGTAATTGTACTGAGCTGTGCAATGGCACTTCTGCAGCCAGCAGGCTTATGACCTTATCAACAGATTCAAAGCTTGATTACAGCCCAAGAAGTTTACCACTTTGTGGAGAAGGAAATGAGACAAGGCTGCTGCCTCAAAGCAGTGTACAGCAACTGACTGATCAAGAGGAAAGAAAACCAAATAGACATGATTTTTAGATAAGAAACCTAGGTGATCTAGGTGACATACATTTTAAAAAGTTTATGTCTACCTGCACATGCTTTGTGAGAGTAATCCATTCTTTTTTGCCCTACTGATATATATTAATATTATATGAATATATACACATACTATATAAATAGGCTAACAGATATTATAATTTTATGGAATAACACAAGACCTATATTTTTCCCAAAGCATTCCTCGCTGATAACTCTTTCCCACAGCTTGATAAGAGAAAGAATATCAGCTCTTGTATACACAACATTGTGGCAGAAAGAAGAAACAAAATATGGACCTCTGGATGTTATCTGCATCATCTAGATCAGAGCTTCTAACTGTGGCTCCAGACTATTTCTTCCCACTGATTATACACAGTACTTCAATTTTAAAAGGTAGCATAAACATAACTACTCTAAAGTAAGAACAAACAAACAAACCAAGCACGGTTTCATCAACTTCAACTGCCACAGAATATTTGCACAACTTAAGCTAAAGCCTAGCCACCTAGTCAGATTGCAGCACCTTTATGTTTTCAGAGAGAGACACACATAGGAAATACTAGACTACCTACTTGTAGAGAAGATAGAACACATATTGCCCTGGAGATGAATGATTTCTCTTTCCAGCAATATACATCTCTGCTCGTGAGTGAGAGTGAGATTAATTAATAAACTGTGCATAAGATTCAATACTTCAGATTGCCTGTAGATGCTTCTAGTTTCAACATAGGCAAGTATGATCAAGTTTGTCCAAAAAGAGATGTACAAATGCTTTGAACACAAGCACTGCAGAAGTTCAGTTACAAATCCAAAAGCAATAGTTTTTCATAGACTTCAGAAGTTCACTGGGCAGGTGATTATCATTACTGTGAAAGACATTAAAATTACATAAGGAAAACAAGGTAGAAAAATACTTTCTTGGCTCCACTTCATCTTGACTTATTGCAAAAAACAACCATAAAAGAGAACAAAGGTGTCTATGCAAAGACAACAGTGGCCAGATTTTGGACTAGGTAGTTTACCAAAGACTAGCACAATCTATTTATAAAACATGACTAGATATAATGACATAGGATTGAGGACAGATCATGAAATCCTTATGCTTTGCTTTAACTATTCAAGTACTTTTCTTCTAATTCAGTGGGATCATTACTGCTAGTTTAGCTATATTTCACTTTTTCTTGATTAAAAAACATTTCCTAGATAAGCCTTGTCTTTTGTAGTTTAAAAAAATTCCACAACTTTTGCTTTCTCCTTTAGACCTCAATAAGCTGCAATTATAAATGTAATGTTGTTTTCATAACTTGTTTAACACTAGTAAAGGCACTGTGCTGTTCTGAGCTTTGGGGAAGTGTGAGAGAGAGGAGTGGGGAGGCTTTCTTGTTTTTTTTTTTTTTTTTTTTTTTAATTTAGTTTGTCATAGAAAGTCCTGTGATTGATTGGAGATTAATAATCATGACATCAAGTTGACTGTAATACAGTTCTTTTCCAGGAATGTCATGTTTATTGCCTCAAGTGAGCTGCATCAAATTGAAAGTCCAAAAAAATTATGTACCAAATGCTCCTGTGGGCACAATTCGTCACTCGCCTTTTTCCAAGCCACTGACATGCAATTAAAATAGCATCATATAAATAGACAGGAAAAATGGAGAATATTTTAATTCCTCAGAGAAGAACAACTTGGACAATACATTAAAGTACATTTTATTACCATTCTGTATTGTACTATAATACTTAGATGGGAAACTGACTTGAAAAAAAGCACAAATTTGTGAAGTTTGGTGCTGGAAGCTCAGTACCTCAGATCTCTTTTTGTCATCTGAAAAGAATCAACTAGATTTTTTTCCCATCCACTCTGATTTATATTCTTCTACTAAATATTCTGTCTTAAGAACAATAAATCTGATTTTTTTCTGATGCCAAAAATCTAGATTCAGAACCTACCTTGCCATTAATTTGTTTGAGAAACTGTAGTAGAGAAGTCTAAAATAAGCCTTGTGAGTAGCTCTATAGTTCTCAAAGGTTGAAAGAGAAAAGATTTTTCAAAATATACTTTTATCATTTTAAATAATAAAGTTGCCTGTGAATCACTGTACTATAAACATACGCATTTTCTTCTGAACTCCAACAAGCACAAAGCACAACTCATGATAGATATCTGGACACCAGAACCCCTGGATCTGTTAAGAAGCTGCTTCAGTCCAGCACATTTTCTCGTGATTCAAAAATGGTTACTGAGGTCGTAAGATCTTTGTGACATATATTGATGATGCTGGATGTACTAATATTTCAACACCCATTCATTAGACTCTGCACACTAACTTGTCTCATATACCAGGAATCTTGTAGGCAACCAGTAGGCAACTATGTTAAGTTTTCTTTTTATCTAAGTTTTCTATCATCTCCTTAAAGCACATCACACATCTATATTTGGGGTGTTTCAGTGGCCTTCCTATTCATAGCTGTTTTTTCAGCATCATCTTGAACCTTGAAAAAAATATTTTCATTTCATGTGCAGTGTCCAGAGCTACATTCTTCTCTGTGAGGCAGGTTATTTTGCTAGTTATTATATCAGAAAAATTCCAATTCCATTTTGGAATAATATTTTCAACCTAAGTGTTGTGTATGTGCTTTGCTAAGGTAAGGCACCTTCTGTTATTCTCTCTCCAGATGGGTTATGTTATGCACTTTCCAGGAAAGAACAGTACCATAACAGATTTCAGAGTCTTTTTTTTTTTTTTTTTTGAAGAAATGAATTGCAACAGCTGATATAAACTCTGCACTTCATTTATACTAAAAGTAAATGCTAAAACTTTACAGCCCTCTTCAAACACTTAATTTAAGACTAAGAAGAAGTAGTTCCTCTCCTCCTTAAGCATGCCAGCACCTTGAGCTAAGCAAATGCATTATTTATGTCTCTTCCTTGGAATCATGGTTGGAACAACCGCAAGAGAGGTTGCTCCTGAGGACTCGAAGAAAGCAACTACCTTCATGAAGAAACAGGAGGAGGATATTCATGGAAAGGTGAGGGAGCAACTACTCCTGGAAACTGTTTCCAGAAACACGAAGGACAGGAAGAGGAATATTCAGCATAGATTTATGAAAGGGAAATTTGGTTTAACCAAACAGATAGTGATGTGATGAAATGACTGGCTCAGTGGATGAGGGGTGAGCAGTGGTTGTTGCTTGCTTTGAATTTTGTAAGGCTTTGCATACTGTCTCCCATGACATCTTCGTTGAGGAGCTGAGTGAGGTGGTTTGAAAATTGCCTGAGCTGCTGAGTTCAGAGGATTGCGATCAGTGGCACAAAATGGAGGCCAGTCAATAGGGGTGCCCCCAGGGGTCAACACTGTTTAACCTCCCTATTCTTGAGTCTGTATGTTGGGACTGAAGGTGCCTCAAGGAAATTCACAGATGGTACAAAACTGGGAGAAGCAGTTGATACACCAGAGGACTGCGCTGTTGTTCAGTGGGACCTCAACAGGCTGGAGAAATGGGCAGAGAAGAACCTTACTGCCAGCAGGTTGAGGGATGTGCACCCTCCCCTGAGCCTTGTAAGTTTGTACCTCGAGTGTATATAGTTCTGGGCTTCCCAGTACAAGAGAGAGTCAGTTTGAGGCAACCTGCTGTAGGACTCTGCTGAAGCAAGAGGGCTGGACCAGATCTCAATAGGTCCATTCCCACCCTAACTATGCAGTGTGTTTCTGTGGTAAAGTTTTACCTCACTGCAGCAAACTCAACAACAAAAAATCCAGTACTGCCTAGGCAGCAAGTATAGTTCACACCAAAGTGATTAGTAGGGCCTGAGAAGAGAACAAAGTAACTAATGGAAAATATGTAGGTGCATGGCAAGAACAAACTGAACCAAACTGTGAGCACTCTCAAGGGCTGTAGCCTAATGTAAATCACCGCTTGAGTAGTCTCTCCTGCACAGGATCGGAAAGATGCCAAAAAGGTATTGTCTGATAAAGCCTGCTCCCTCTGCTGCATGCAGAAAACCAGACAACCCAAGAGACAGAGACCATTCCTCCCACTTCCTCTTAGCCTCTTCTATTTACAACAATTTACTACTCCACAAATAACCTGGAACAAACCATTTTTGCCCACTGAGCACTGAGTAAATAAGCAAGCACAAACGAGAAAAAACACTCGGCATATTCTCTCCCTTGAAACTGGCTGTAAACCTTCAGAAAAGAGTGGGGTATATTTGTAACTTACCAAAACTTCCGCAGTCCTCAACGTGGAGGCCTATTTATAAGTGTACCAGAGCCAAAAGTGGACATCTTGCCCACAGGAGATTAACGCTCACAAATAGACGTGGAGTTAAGAGGGAATGAAGCTCCCACATTGTAGAGCCTTCCAGTTAGAGACAGAGGGCATGGGAAGGACAGCACTGAAAGAGACAGAATGTTTTAATAAATACAACTAAGTAGAAATAATGTGGTTCAACCAAAAATACGCTTCTTGAGGGGTCCAATTTTAGCATGATTGAACTGCTACTTAAACATTACATGCTGACTTCGCTAATGACAGGATTGTTTCCATTTAGAAAACTATTTCTACGTGAAGTGGACAATCTTTTTTATATTTAGATTTCCGGATAATGCCTATCAGAAAGCTTTTAAAATCATAAAACTTGGCTAAATGTATCATACATATGTCATAACAACTCATCACTGACAATTAAGAAAACTATCATGTATGAACAATTTGCTTGTGTTTCTTTCTGCAGGGGCCAGCATCAAAGGAGCTACAGATTCACTGGCAAGTTATACACTTTTTTTCACAATTTTTGTCAACAACCTCTTCTGAAAAAAGTGTAGCACACTACATTAAGAAAAAATTCAGACTCCCTTTCAGACTGTTACTATCTTACCACTGTGGGAGAGAGGGCAGGAAAATTACCAGAGTTGTCTTGTATTACTGACTGTGCTGAGGAAAAGTGATAGATACCAGCACACATGCCTTTGGTTTATGGGCATTTGGAGATGAAAATGGTCATTTTGTGAACTAACCATCACATCAACTGCAGAGAATAAATTAAAACTCTGTTATTATGGAATAAGATAGTTGAAACAATAAAAGATATACAATTGAGGCATGCTTGAAGAGAGAACATCCACAGGGTTTTTTTTTCTTTTTTTCTTCAGAGTGATGTTTCTTATTACCAGACCAAACTATTTTTAATTTAGGCTACAACGAAAGCCAGGTGAAGTCTTGATGGATTGCAAAAAAAGCAGTACTCCATTAAGCAAAGCCAATTTATACCAATAGCCTGCCTCTGACAGTGACCAAAAGTGGATGCTAAAAAAAAAATATCTCTCCCAGGGACAGGAGTGGGGGAAGAAAACATAGACACCTGCTCAAAAGTCTTTTAAAATACAGGAGATATAAAGCTCTTTAGTTGACAAAGCTGACAGCTCTGGCTCTCCTGTCATCTCTTCAGCTTTCAGGATTGCTAGGAGACGCATGAAATTAATCACATCTGTAAAGATACTGCATTAAGGAACTGGCCTATATCTCAGGCAAGCCGAACCTAGACTCTACAAAGCATTTCAAACTCACTCTATATAATTACATCAAAAACTAAACGAAAGGCAATATATTGTAAATAGAAATATGCTTCATATTTACGCTCACTAGCAAAGCTGGAATTAAGTTGCTGTTAATAATTATTTGACTAATCATCATAGTGAATCACAAGACCCATTTCTGCTCACTTCATGACAGCACAAGCAGCTATGCTTCATTGATGAGGAGAAAAGGAAGCTGCAGCATGAATCACAAGGCCATAGTAGTCCCAGTCTCTATAAAAGGTACTAATGGGAGAAATCAATTCCTTTGGTCCCTGCAATAAACCTTGTCTGCTGGTACGAACATCTGAAAGTTCATTCCAAAGTCTCATGAATCAGTATTGGTGCCAGGAATATTTGAGCAGTCATCTGATCGAGGAATAGGTAAAATTTGTCATGTAACTTGTTTAACCCTAAGCAACCATTTAACGAAGCTCAAAGAAGCAACTGCGAATCATAAAATGCTGTCAACAATCAGAGCTGAAAAAAGAGCACTAAGTGCATAATTAAACAATACAACTGAAATAATTCTAACAAAGATTATTTTGTATTCAGATGTTAATTTGTCATGATTTGATACAACTTATTAGCACAGGTATGTTACTATATAAGTGAGTAGCAGAGAGAGAGAGAGAATGTTTCATTGCACAAAGAACTGATCTGAAAGGGACAGTTTTGTTGGCAGAATTCTTCAGGACAGAAGTTCAAAATAGATATCTTGTTTTAGAAATAATGTGAGGTGAATTCAACACTGATTGCTGAGTTGGTCCAAATCTTCCGTTCTTTCTCAACTTCACATGGATACTTTAAAATCTCATTTTCATCCTGATGAATGGAATAAAATGCTGAAGTCCAAAAAGTCAAAACCCTCAAATCTTATCACCAATTCAGTTGGTTCTTCAATTTATTAGACCATCGCCTCTACCTCATACTCTGTGATTGCAGGCACATTACTTTCAATACTTAATTTCTCAACGGACAGGGAGATTTGTTGTTAATTAAGAATGCTTGTAGATAAGATTGGTGGTATATATTGAAATTAAAAAAAAAAAAAGAGAGAGAGAGAGAGAGAAACTTGTACTTCAATAATTAACTATTTGTTGGTGGCAGTTATGGGCTCCCCAGGACAAAAGGGACATGGAGCTTTTAGAGAGGGTCCGGCGCAGAGCCATGAAGATAATTAAGGGACTGGAGCACCTATTGTATGAGGAAAGACTAAGCAAACTGGGCCTGTTTAGTCTGGAGAGGAAGAAGCTGAGAGGAGATTTGATCAACATGTACAAGTACCTGAGGGGTGATTGTAGGGAGGATGGGCCAGGTTCTTCTCTGTGGTGGCCGGTGACAGGATGAGGGGTAATGGGTAAAAGTTGAAACACAGGAAGTCCCACCTCCATTTGAGGAAGAACTTCTTTCCTGTGAGGGTAACAGAGCCCTGGCACAGGCTGCCCAGAGAGGCTGTGGAGTCTCCTTCT
>JAWLRI010000296.1:4467684-4589409 GCA_034781795.1 Crypturellus tataupa | reverse complement strand
CTTCTCTGGAGATCTTCCAAACCCGCCTGGATGCCGCCCTGTGCCACGTGCTCTGGGTGTCCCTGCTGGAGCAGGGGTTTGGACTGGATGGTCTCTAGAGGTCCCTTCCAACCTTAACCACTCTGTGATATACTCTCCAAAGCAGGCACCGTGCTGAGTTCAGTTAAACAAGGGAAACAAGACACGGGCTCCTCAAGCTAAAACTCTGGTTACACTGCTCAATAAATAAACAAACAAACAAACAAAATACTTTTTTCCTACTGCTGGAGCCAAGGCTGATCAATCCCCAATGAGAACAGCTATTTCACAAAAGCTTCCTAGGAGTACATAGCGATGGTACTGTTAAAACTGAGGTATTGAGATTATTCTGTCTGTTTTTACAAGGCTTTCCCAATGCTTTTTTTCACAGCTAGCTCATTTGGCAGAACATGCTACCTGCTGGCAGCTGCAGTAATGTGCAAGAAAAGTGAAGGAGTGAGAGAAATACTAAAAATACCTCTGAACAGAATGAATGGAGGAGGGAAGGTAGTTGTGCAAAGATGTCAGAAGTCCAGGATATAGAGAACTGTCAAACTACGGGGGCAACTCTCTCATTTAGCTAACAATGACTATAGCGTCCCGCTACTAAGAGCTCTGCAGCTAAAAGCAAACAGCAGACTAGCTCAGGACTTGCATGCTTAGTAAATGCTGATTCTTAGACAAAACACAAAGGTTTTGTGTAGATGGCAGCATGATATGGTCAGGTACATGAGGCTGGATGTATGTCTCTGTCTAGCTGTCCAGCATCACTATGCAGTCAAAGGAGATATCTTGTGCTACTAGCTAACAAACAAACCCTTTTTATTTATTTATTCATTTATGGGCAAATGAAATGCAGCATAGGATTATCTAGTGACCACCCTCCGCCAAAGCTGGTACAGCAAGTTAGTTGAATATAGTCTTTTTGCATGCAGATTTTTTTGAAGAGTATATGTAGATCAAAGAATGCATTCTTTTGTTTTCACTAATAAAAGCATTAAATAAACTGATGGAAAAATTTGGTTCAATTTATTTCAGCTACCTTAAACAAATGCTTTCCCCACTTTGCCTAGTCTCCAAATATTTTTTGAACAGAAAACTATTTGTAAGATGTTCTATGCAAATCTAAAACCTTTTCAATTTACAATTGCAAAGTTCACTGCATCCCAAAAGACGTTTTATGTATCACAAAATTGTTTGGCTATATAAGCCACAGCAGCAAGCACTGGCATTTGGAAGCATCAATGTAAAGAATCTTCCTTTATTGTCATGCAGGATATTGGCCAATGATTTAATTAACCCAAACACTAAGAAATTTTGTTTTCTTCTCTCTCAAAGAATAGATGAAAATGAATATTACAGAAGGATAATAAGAAACATTTGGAGATAGAAATACAAATATTGCCAGGGAGTGGATGAATGTGCAGTAGTTTAAGGGCATGGCATCTTGTTCAACGCAAATGTTAGTTGAAGGGCAAAAGTAAAATGCTGTACTCTGTACCTAGACAGGTAGAGGACACCGACATTTATCACAGAGGCAGTTTTAGAATTGGGTCTAACCACCTATCTAAAGTTTGAACTTTATTCCTTATGTGGTCCATAGGGATTTCAGAAAGAAATAAAAAAAAAAAAAAAAAAAATAAGGAAAGTTCTGTAGAGGCAACAAAATCCAGCACTTATGTACAGCAGTTCTATTAACAGACTGGTAAGCCTCCATGGCAATCCATATTAACAACTGTCAGGAAGCGCCAGTGTTTACTGGTAAGCATTTCCTACATGTGAGCAATGACAACCCGCCAGATTGCATCTGCTCACATGAACAGAAGACAGAAGTACTGAGAAAACCACTTTATAGTGAGAGGAAAATATTTTGTTACTATTGTTTAAATTGAATTATGACAGATAACTGCAGATCAGAAAGAAAATCCTGTAATTTATTACTCCCTCACTGATGATATGCCATAACTGACATACAAGCCCATTAGCATTGGTGTTGATGTTGATTGTATGCTACAGTTCCTCTGAGAATGTTTCATGGAAGTTGAGATAAAGGATAGTTTTATCCCTCCTCTGCCAGTCAATATTGCAAACTGCTGTCCTTTCATGATTAAGAGCAGTTTAATTTCTCTTGGCTGATAGGAACCTAAGAATTGCTGCTTACCCAGGCTTTTTGGAGTGAAGAGGAAAAAAAAAATCAAAGTCGAAAAAAGGCTACATCCTCCAATTTGTTCTGGCTATATTCTGCACAAGAACGAGAAAGAATTGCATGTGAAGAGCTTGATCTCCTACTACTCGAGTCTTTGGAAATATTCAGTTGACTTGAATGGGAGGCAGATCAAGCCCAGGGAGCATAGCAGGGCCGATAGTTGGCCCAGAAGTATTGATTGCGAGTGCCTTGTCCTTTTTGAAATAATATGTTCGACCTTCAGGTTAGACAGGTTGGCACAAATCATATATGCAGAGCAGAACACTACCAACTCAGACTTTTATCAGAAGACACACAAAACTTGGTGTTTCTCTTTATCCTCAGCTGTTGTCTCATATAGCTACGTAGGAATTCAGTGTTTTCCATTAAGAAGTTTTTGGTCATGAGATGCAGAGAACAGCTTGAAAAGTCAAAGCCCATAAAAACTCAAAAACCAGAAGGCATGCCAGCAGGTCTGAGGCATTGTTTTTTGGAGATAAGACTCATGATTTAAGATGAAAATAATAATTAAATATTCAAAGACGACTCTTTATTCTTCAATTTCATCTACTAACAAAAATAAAACATAGAAGTAAAACTGTATAATGCCTTGTACAAGTCCTAACTTAGACGTGCAAAGCTAGAAGATGTGTAAACACATAATTTCAAAATGTTACATTAATTGTGACACACTGAAGAGTAACACATTGAATAAATGAAAATAGCATTACACAAACATGGAAAGCACTCGTGAAAGAAACACTTCAGCACTGCAAAGACTTTGCAATGCAGATGAAATATAAAACAAAATCATAACCGTTGTCTGAATGGGATCACAATTTTAGTTTATAAATTATCTGTGAATCAATGGTTTCAAGTCCAAAAATCCCGTTACTCTAGAATCTACTAAAAAGCATTACACTAACCAGTATAAACAATATCACCAAAAACAACTTATAAAATAGCTTGAGAGAACATCAGGTCAGAGACACAAAAGCAAGTTCAAATTACCAAGTTTTTAAGTTTTAAAAGAGAGAAAGTTCACACAAGTTCATTCATTTAGTAATTCCTTTAAAAGACAGGTGAAAATATTTTTCCTTTGGAAATGGGAGATAAAAATGAGAAAAAATATTTTTCAGACAGAAACTGTGCTGTGATAAATTTACATGTTTGAATTTACTCCATGTAACATTCCAAGCTAACTGGTCACTACAGAAAAAGGGTTCCTCCCTACCTGCAAATGAGTGCAAGTAAAGGTGATGTTGTACCTTCCCTGGATGGGCTGAACTTCCCCAGAGCACAGGTGATGTAGGGAGAAATGAGAGGAAGTGAGAGACACCCACTCAACTGGAAGCCTACAACACTAATCTGTGTAGGGAGAGTCCCGTGAAGATCAGGAAGAAAAATACACCATGAGGACACAGAGTGACTGTGTGATATTTAGTTGCTGTGCTCTCTACAGTGCTCTAAAAGTTATTTGGCTTGAGAGAAAACCTGGCAGAAAGATACTGTCCCATAAGGACGCAATGGAGCAGAAAGTTTGTTTGGGTATTGTTTTTGTTTTTGTTTTTAAAAAACAGATATCTACCATTTTGGTTCTGCCCAGGTGTTCTGTACCTTTAAAAGTCCAAGATCCTAGTTTATCTTTCAAGATACAGAGTTTCTGTTTTGGGGATGATCACTGAAACAAACTCTACAGACAGAATCTCCACAAAGCTCTGAACATTGTGAAGTTCCACCACTTTATAAAAATGCAGTGATGGAGTCAAAGGGTATAACTTAAATCAGATCAGTATTCAAACAGTTTATTGATTTATTGATTATTTATTATTAATTTATTAACAACATGTAATTAAGGGATGAGCAGAGAGCTATATATTCAGGACTAGTACCAACAATACAACAGATAAATGTCAATACTATACACTTACAAGATGTTAATAAAGACCTATAAATTTCTAAACATCCCTCTAAAACTAATCCCTGGAATTTGTCATAACAAGCACCCACACCACAACTGTATGTGTCACACACAGACACCTCTCCTGCCCTAGAGGGCTCTTGCAGCCTGTCCCATGGGCTACTCAGGTACTTCAGCTGTGCCATCACGCTTGGTGCTGCCTGCAACCCACTAAGGCCACATTAAGGAGAAAACCCCTCCAGGGCTGCCTCACAGACCTACAGAGAGACATCAGGTACCCATGGCGCTCGTACCTTTGTCAGGACAGGCTGCGCACAGCATCTTGCAAGGAGGTTTAGTTCATTGGCCTAGTCAGACTCTTGCTCCCAGGAGGCTGCATGGACTCCACCACAAGTGAGCAGAACTCCAGTGCTCTATACTACATTCACAGGAAGGTCTGTGGCTAACAAGAATTCAGGTTAGAAAGGACCTCAGAAGGTGTCTGACCTCCCCCTCAGAGCAGGTTCAGACATGGGACCGAAGTTGCTTTGAGCTTGACTCAAGCCTTGAAAATCTCCAAGCTAGAGAATGCACAGCCTCTCTGGGCAAGAGTTTCACTGTCTCACTGTCTTCATGAGGAAAAACCTTCTCCTTGCATTTTGCGTGAACCTCCCATTCCAACCTATGTCTGTTGTCCTTCATCCTCCCACCATGCACTGTTGAGAAGAGACTTGCTCCATCTGGATACCTTGGTGCCTTCTTGATAACATATAAACAGGCAAGCTCCTATTAGACCCACCTGAAGCTATTTCTTCTCCAGAAGTCCAGGCTTCAACCCTGATTTGCCACCACAGGCACAGTCTACCTCTAACTGAACACTTCAGGCACCAGGCTTTTCCTTGAGTTTCTGGGGACATGTTCCTTAAGAACATGAACCGTAACATAAAAACAGGCCAGTTTTGAAGCTCATACCTGTAATACCAGAGGACATCATGAAGCTCGCAGGTGATAGAATTTGGTGTCTTTTGATAACTTTCCAGCAGCAGATGGAGAGTTAAAACAGAAGCAGCAGGATTATGAAAAAGAGATCTATATTGCTAGCCTACAAACAACATGGTCTAGTCCTACTGAATAATCAAAACTAAAATTGTTTGACTCTTAAGTGAGGTTTAGGACGTAAGTTACATTTGACTTCATTCTTTAGTTGCCCTTTCTAGAGATGACGCTTGCAATACAGTTATATCTTTATGTACTAAAATATATTTAAATGCTCCTGAAGACTGACATTCTCCCAAAACCCACTGAGAAGATATGGAGAAATTACCTGGCCCCACAGAAGTGTACTGCAGAGGAAATGGGCAGCCAGGATTGTTCTGCAGGGTGTTACAGAAACACAATATTATTCTAGTCATTTCTGGCAACTTTTACCAGACCTTGAGGAGAATATGACTGGGCAAAGCCTCTGACTAACAAGCACCATTGGAGCAAATAAATAACAAAGGAAAGCAATAGTTACCTCTAGAAGTAAAGAATGCTGCTTTCTGCCTAAATGAGGCCATCAGGCTTTTCCAAAGCAAAAGGCTCCAGACAGCCAGGTTTCACAAGCAAGAAAAGCATTCAATCACACAAACTAGGTCTCTTTTATCCTACCTACAACTATGCTCTTATAAAGGCAGCCTTTTCTACCTCCCCTGCCTTGACAAGGCTGTAAACTCTATCTACTTAAAAAACAGGGATTACAACATTAATTCTCAGCAACAGAAGGCTCAAAAATCCCTGTGGCTCTGACCTGCCATAACACAGGCCACATACCAAACACCTACAGTTCAAAGGCAAGCTCTATAAAGCACGCTTAGCATCCTAGTGAAATCCCAGGGTAGGTGGCAATACATGCTAAATAGTCTCCTCAGGATGACCTGTAAAGAGAATGCACAGCCAATTGAATTTTAAGGCTTAACAGGAGTGCAGTTATCTCATCTGTGAAGGCTTTACAGACCGAAGATCTTAACCTCCGCCTGTAAATATAAGACAAAAAGCAAAGGTCCTGCAGTCATAAATCAGGCCACAGTTTTGAAGCTGATACATGCAATGCCAGGGGACATATCATAAAGCTCACAGATGATAGAATTTGATGTCTTATGTAGTACTTAAAGTAATTTCAGTGAATATGTAAAACTAATCCAAGCTCAAGCAACAAGCAAATCTTTGAAACACGTCTGTTAGCTGACCGTTGCCAATTGACACACAGAAAGGTCATTCTGCTTCTAGCAGTCTTCTAGTCTAAGGAATATGTATGCCCTTCCATCATAGAGCACTGTGGGAATCAAAACCAAATGGAGTCAGAATAGCAACTCTTTCCCCAGCATAGTTTCCAGCACAGATATTCAGCACTAGAAGACAAGTAATTATTTCAAGAAGACAAATGTATTAGACTAAGTTTTAAAAATAGCAACTATTGGAGAGAGGAAAAAAAAAAAAAAGGATTGAATTTTCAAAACCAAAAGAGTAACTGTGTGTATCATTCTCTAAAGAAGAAACTAGCACACACACACAAAAAAACAAGCCTCTAGAAATGAGATGCCAGAAGAGATCAGCATAACCTGCTAAACATAGAAACTTCACAACCAGAGGTGGAAAGAACAAAATTCACTTACCAAATGAATCCGATTATTTCAACATATTTTCCTTAGCTCTCTTGCAAACATTACCATATCACTAATACAAACCAAAAGACAGGGACATGCACATTTCCAACAAGCCAACAGCATATCCAACCCAAGCCATATATGACAAGATTTTATTTGGTATTTGGTATGATTTTATTTGAAACTTGGTATCATTGTAACATAGTGTCTAAGGCTCTCACAAAGGGAAAATAACTTTTAAAGAGATAAAATAATTCACGTGCTAAAATTTTGATGCAGAAAATGCTCTGTATATCTTAGATGAAAGCATCTGTAGAAAAAAAAAAAGTGAGATTGTCAAAGCTTCAATGGTAAAGGACAGGCTGCTTTAGTCCTGAGAAAAGGAACATCTTATCAAAACATCTCTGCCTACCCATGTCTCAGCAGCCAATTCACATCCCTACAGATGGCTTGCTTGCTCTGAAAGTTTCTTGGCTCACCCTCTGCCAAAACTGTGCCTGGAATGTCAGCAAGTGAAAGGAAAAATAAAAATAAAAATAAAATAAAGAAGAAGAAAAGAGAGAAAAAAGGGAAAAAAAGTAACTTGAGCTCAGATTTCTGCAGATACAAGTGTCACGGTGTGAAACCTATCCAAAAGCACCATCCAAATAAATGAAACCTTGAATACATCTGCCCAGCTCTAACAATAAAGTTGGACAAACAGGAAGCAGCAGATGAACTTGTTATGCAACTCTTAAAAATCACACTTTTTGAGGAGGGGAAATGATAAGGTCATAGAGAAGACAATAACCCCCAGAGAGGATGTGAGCACAGATGTCCAACACTCTGCAGAAGGCTAAACCTTTACTACATCAAGGGCCCAGCATGTCAGCTTGGTGGAGAGAGCAATTAACCCAACTGTTTAGGCCATGGTGCCTGTCTAACCTGTACCAGAGGAGAAGGGGCCTTGGTATGAATTTGTAAGGTGTTTCGTAGAAGAGAAGTTGCTATCCACATGCTATAACTGTCTCACTTAGTAAATAAACTTTAGATTGTCAGTCACAGAGTGCTATGAATTCGTTCTTGCAGTTCCCCAATGACATATGGGGCAACTACTTCCCATTTGCTTCATGCTATTTGGCATCTCAATGCTCTAGAAAATTTAAGTCATTGTCCTCCTCCACACAAATGTCATCAAGGTGCAGCTTACAGAACTTCTGCAGAATAAGGCAACAGCAATGTGTGTTATGAGGAAGCCAGCCAGTTAAATCGCGTGCTGGTCACTGTAGCCAGCGGTATTGAGAGTAGAATTTACCCCCAAGTTTATAATTAAAAGGCAGTAACTTCAGCTAGTTCAATAAAGTTACTATGGAGTTGCAGCAAAATATAAAGTTCTTTTGTAACCTTTTAAAAACAAGATAATTACTTTTGCAAAATTAATGTAATTCTCTCTCCCCCTTTCCTTACAAGATTTGTTCTCTGCAATCTTTTAATGACATTCAACTATTATGTCAAGCATAATTGACTAACCTAAGGTTTAAAGACATCAGCTATTATTAATGAAGTGTTTAAAAACATGTTTTGCTGACATGGCAATGGCTAGAATTTATATGGAGCTTTATGTTCACAGAACAATATAGCAAACTTTTGCTGCATTGCTGTAAGTGTTATATAGAACATACCTTATGGTGAAGGAAAGGGAGAGGGAAGGTGCTAAAGCATTGAAACTGAATACCATAAGTGTTTCTAACATATTTTCTCCTAAAAGACAGATGTTTGTTGAATTATCCAAAGAATATCAAAATCCTGTGGATATTTAAACAGCAGACATAGATACTACATTATTTTTTCCCTCCTGCAGAACTGGAATTTCAATATATTAGAAGATAGGAAAAAAAAAAAAAAAGGAAAAAAGAAAGAAGAATCATATAGGGTTTTATTCTAATTTTGAATAATACTTATTACATACCTATTTTGAAATAAGTATGTTTCTACAATCTAGGACAAAATCCTGGTCTCATTTAAATCAGGAGTCTTGTCCTTGACTTTGGATGTGTGGAGAGCAAAAAGAGGAAAGGAAATAGCAGACATCAAATTTCATTTCTTTTAAATGCAGGTAATCTAGTGGATGTTTAGATGTATAAACTTTGCTTGTCAGTATATCCAGCTCCAACCTGTGACAGGAAGCTTATGGTTTTTCTAGAAGCCTGCAGAAATGGTCAATAGTAAATGGAAGACACTAGGCAGGGGATAACAGCTTCAATGCAATGTCTTCCATTTTTAACAGTTGCATCTTACATTTGATTCACTTGATTTTTTTTTTTTTGCAAAGATGACAACAGACTGTTTCACTTCTGTATCTATTCTAATATACTCTCACAGAAACTGATTCTTTGGCTGCTTACTCAAATTTTAAAAACATGTGGTATTTCAACAGAACTACTTGCTATTTGCAGCGACAGAATCAAACCTGGTGGCTTTGGCTCTCTGCCATTATGAATAGTAAGATCAGTATTCAGGAACAGGTAGATAAGACACTGTATGTGCCTCTCTGATTTTAATATTCAGACATCAAAACAGCAGCAAAATCACTGGCAGGCAATCAGCAAAATCTAAAGCAGTGATGAAACTATTTTCTATTTTTGTGTGGTATTTTTTAGGAATTAACATCTATATCAAAAGTTTTGCAGATACTAGGAAAGCTGAAAACATTCCCTATATTAAATCTCCCCTCTCCCCCCTCTTTCTCTAGCCAAGAAGATGAAGACAACTTTCCCCTAAGCCATACCCCCAAAACCTTCAAAATGAAAACACTAGCCTGACAAAAAGGCTCAGCACCAAGAGAGCAGAAGGGTTTCTGCAAGCACTCCATCGACAGAACTAAGACCACAAGGAGAAAGTCCATACAAATGCACTACAGTTTTCTTTGGATAGGCTGATTCATGAGAAAATTAAAATCAAAATATATCTGCAGGCCATTTCTCCAGAGGTGCAGAATCTTACAGTTTTCTACCTTACATTTTCTTGTAAAGCAGTACCCAAGTGTGATGAGGACACTTCCATGCCACAACACAGCAATGTGCAGTTTTAAAAGTTATTCTTCTGCCTACAGTGCCAAAACCTGTCTGTCTTTGATGGTATAAAGTTAAAAAACTGTGGACAGCTAGAACATTAATTTTTTCACTTCTGACTCCAGGATATCTAGGCAGGATATCTATTTTCAACTTTTTCCTTACAACAAGGTTTTGTCCAAAGTCCTTTGTGCCAGAGCTCAGAAAAGAGATCCAGTCATCTCCTTAAATTTTTCAATTAAAAGGCATTAAAGAAAAGCCAGTTTCTTCTTTGGCAACATATTTCAACTGTGCTTGGTTTCATCGTTACGGCTACACACACTTACATGCTACATGAAACAGCTTGTCTACAGAAGATGCTCCTGTAAATGAGAACTCAGAACACAGAGCGAAATTTAGCATTTCTTCAGGTTTTTACAGAATATCCGATTTTGAGACAGATCTACAATACCTGAGGGCAGACTGAGGGGAGCAATCCTGCCACTATCTATCTAAAAGTCAGTTCAATACTAGAAAAGCTTCAACAAAGCTGTCCTAGTGTGTAGTTAGAGAGAAACAACTCTCTGACTGTTACTTACCTGCAGAGGTGCTGCTGGGTTTATCATTCACATTGCCTTTATGCCAAGAAAATTTCTAAGGCATTCTCACAGGAACAAAAATTAGAGTTGGCAGAAAACTGAGGCCCCACTGCTATGGATGCTGGCTTAGGGAGTGTTTCTACAACAAGAATTGTTTTAACCACTGTGACAATGAAATCTCCTTTCAGGAGAATTATAATTTGGTGGTTAAAACAAGACATCAAACAGTTTATTGGTAACTGATGAGCAAGGGGAACTATTCTGAAACAATCTAGGGAGTAAAAATTAATATTAATAATTAAAAAGTAGCACACATTTTTAATGCAAAAGATACAGCCTTGTTGATATTGTGCCTTCTTTGGTCATTACATTTAGCATTTGTTATGTGAGAGCACTTAAAAATCTTAAGCTTGAACGAGGATTTCATTAAACAGAATAAAAGTATGCTGTTCCCTCCTCTTGAACCCACTGACTTTTGTCAAATTCTTTAGAAAACATTCCTGTGGAGAAATTTATTCCTAGACAGCTATTTTAGATGTATTTAGGTTTCAAAGGGAACAAAAATTCTTCGACTAAAAGTGTTTGTAACGTGTCTTGATATACTACTTTAAACTGAAAGATTTTGCTCTGGTATTTCCCCCCTCTCCTTAATGTGTCAGTTGTTGGACTTGAACTTACCACTTCAGGTTAGTAAAGAGCAAAACTAAAATCTATTATACGACAGTACTAAATCAGAAATTGTACGGAGATGAAAGTATCCATCTCTTCCAGGAAGAAGGGAGTAGCCAACTTTCAAGCCACATGCCTAGATGTAGTTGAGGCAAATGATTTTCTCATGGAAGATAGCACACAATTTTCTCTAATTCAGCATAATATCTTGTTTTTTTATTTTTATTTTGAGCATTTGATACAGTTTTGCACACAGCATTTTTCCCTTTGAAGGCTGAAAGTCATTAGTAATGGTTATTGGCACAAGATCCATTAAATTTTCTAAGTAGTAAGTGGTCTCTATTGATTTATCATTAAAATTAAATTAAGTGATAACATTTTAATATTGAGTTCAATAGCACTGTGGTAGTCCAGCTTGGTTAGCTAAGTAGCTAGGCTGGATTCTGAAATAAGGCACACACAATTAACTTTTTAGCATTTCCCATTTTGAATAAGTTTTAGTTATAAACTCCACGTAAGTGAATCCTGATGTTAAGCATCCAATATTCAGCTAGCATTTGTCCTCTCATCTCCACTATAGCAGGTGGAAATGAGGATTACACAAGATTAACATATTTCTACTCTAGCCTAGAGTAAAAACATTTTAATTCAGTCTTGTTTGCAATAAATAAAACTTTAAAACATCTTTCTGGACCACAGTCCTCAACTGCGAGTCTATCAAGCTACTGTGCCATCTACCATTGTACTGTGTGCTTGCTACCCTTCTGTGATCCTTCACAACTTCACATTGCAGGGAAGTGATTGTTGCTAGACTACATTAAGATCAAATAAGTGAGTACCATTCCTCAAGCGTCAAAGGCACAAAGCAAAGAGCATGAGGTGAAAACAGAAATACCGCAGTAATGTCCATAAGTGACTCGAAACGTTTGCAGGAAACACAGAACAAGGAAGAAAAGTTTGCTTAGTCTGCTGACATTTTCCACAAAAGTTTATTGTATTTCATCATGACCACAGACACTGTTGCTTTTGTGAACTACTCAAAAAAAAAAAAAAAAAAAAAAAAAAAAAGGCAATGCAAATAAAGCTTTAACTTATATTTAAGCTCCATTGATGTTTCCTACTTCATCCTTCTAATCAAAGCTGACAACCAAAGTCTCCTTCCATTTCCTGTTCTCACAAAATAACTCATAAGATCATAGGATAATTCAAGTTGGAAGGGACCTCTGCAGGTCTCTAGTCCAAACTGCTGCTCAGAGCAGAGTCAGTCATGAGCAATTTGCTCAGAGCTTGTAAACCGAAAACAGGAGACTGCACCACCTCTGGGCTCCTCTTGCTGGGCATTTTCATGAGGAAGCATGTCTCCTTATAACCTGTCTGAACTTTTCACCACAGTTTTTACCAATTTTCTCTCCTCTTCCTACCACGCATCAATCTTGCAATCAGTCTTGCTCCCTCTACTCAACAGCCTCCCCATAGGTACAGGAAGGCTATTAGACTCCCCCTTGTCCCCCAACGCAATCTCTTGCCCAGGCTGACCAAACCCATCTCCCTCAGCTTCTCCTCACAGAGCAAAGGCACCTGCCCCTGGCCATTGTGGTGGCCGTCTGCTGAATCTGCTCCCGCGGTTTTGAGTTATCCCGATGCAGAAAGTTGGGAATAATTTACTGTGTTTTCACACTCCAAAACTTTTCTATGCAAATGGCTTAAGACATTTAACAATCAAATACTAACGACTACATGTGGTAATATGTTTCTCTATATCTCTACTTGTATAGATATCTAAAGTGAAATAACAGGATAGTGAGAGAAAGCAAGAGCAGGAGCGGGAGTGTGCATGCATGTGTGCCAGAAAGAGAGAACATAAAGAGAAAGGGGAGAGCAAGAGCCACCAGTAACAAGCACTGCGGCTAAGGGACAAAGCTTAGCTGATTCATGACTGGACTATGGCACAGTATTATTGTACTCAGTCAGTGACCTACCACAATACACTCCTGGGTGCTCTGAATTTTATGTTTTATATTTCTTTTATTACCTGAGAAGGCGGCTGTCATCTATTTATGCTTCTTGGAAAGACCTGTAACTTCTTAGCAAGTCCATGAAAAAGCTACATATTTGTACTCCCTACTGTTGGCCAGACAGCTGGATTTCTCAAGTCATTGGTCTCAAAAACACATTCGGCTGGAAATAAGTGGTGAACATTTTTTCAACAATCTCATGAGAAAAATCCTAAAGAGAAATGTCTTTTGCAGAAGACTGATCCATCTGCCATAAACCTTGGCAGGGAAAGGAGGCTTCTGGTTCAAACCCCGAGAGTCAAAACAAAGATGGTATTTCTACTTTGGTCAATGGAGCATACGCCTCACAGTAAAGCTCAGAGTGACACTACATTCCCACAAATAAATAAAAAACATTTATTAAAGAGCGAGTTCTGGTATACCTGGGTAGAACCAGAATTGAAACCTATTCCCTCAATTGCATAAAGATAACTTTACTTAAGCACACAAGCTCAGATTTTGATCTGAAGAGTGCTTGGAATAGTGAGAAATGGGTAGATAAACATAAGGATTTTATCCTCTAATCACTTATCAGATATCCTATTCATTACAACTCAATTTTTGCTTGTATAGCCATTCAGTAACCATTTCATCAATGCTAGTTGTGTCAGTCACAACAGCTACCTATTGATAAAATTTGACCTAAGTACTAGCATGAACGTAGCATCTACATACAAGCACACTGGGTGTTAATTGTCTACTAGCAAGCAATAAATAAGAGTTAAAAAAAAAAAAAAAAAGATCCCTGCAGCAGTCAAAACATCATATCAGGATCCATTTCCTATCCGAAATGATAACTTGTCAGAGGAACAGGAAAAATAAGCAGAAAATTGTGAATAAAGAACATTTTTTAAACTCTGTTTTTTTAAAAGGAAAAATATCAAAATAAAAAAAAATGAAAACAGTACAGGTAGTAATTACAGATCACAAGAATGTTCCACTTTCTTAGTTCTCTTGAATAGAGCAACCCTGTATGCAGACAGTCTCCATTCCTTAGTACAGACAGTTTCTATTCAGGAAGAATTAATGCAGAAGAGGGGGAATTATTAACTCACTAGTTCTAAAAGGAAAACCTGTGAAAGTTAAATATACCTGGAAAAAAATACACACATACACTCCATATAAAAACACAGATTTCCTGGCAGGTAAATAAAAATATCTTAAGGATGATTTATTAAATCTAAATTCAGCTAGAGAGAGCAGAAAGTCCAGGTGCAGCGTAAAATTAGGATGCCCACTTTGTAATCCAGATCTAGGTAGTTTGCTTTTAAAAGTGGCTTGTTCAGTGAATGACAGAGTGCACAAGACCGCATGCGTGCAAGTGCATTAGTTAAGCAAATCCATTACAATAAGTAGTACCACTTCTATTCTCCTTGCTGCAGTTCCTGACTCTTGCCAAGGACGAGCCCACATCACCACAGGCACTATTGAGTTCCATGTGGAAAACAAAGCCATAAAGCCACAAAAACATTTAGATTATAAAGCTTCATATTTCGAAATTAGGAAGCGAGAGTAAACTGTAAAACCTAGGCCTGCCCTGTCCCTCCTAAATGCCTTCCTACCTCTCCTTCATCTCCTTTCTCTTTCCCTCTCTTTCACTTTTCCACCAGCCAACACCAATAAGAAAAAAACAGGTCAGGGGAAACAGAGAATTGCACTTTCCACAGCCAAAGCCCTGGTTTTCTGTGCTAATATGTCCTGCTTGTAACACGATGCATCAGTTCACTTGACTCCTGCCCAGACTTCATGCCTAACACACAGCTGGTGTTAAGGCCTGAGGTATGCTGGGGGCAGCACGATCAGGCGGGAGCAAGAACAACATGCGTACCAGATGCTCATGGACAAAAAGTCTGCTATCCTTGGAGTTTTATAACTGCTTATTAACATCTGATAGGAGCAAAATGCTTTGGAATTAAGTATATCCTTTCCCAGTAGCTGAAATGACCAATAGGGATGGTACAGATCAAACATCTGAGTTGAAAGGTATAAATATCCCTGGGCTGAAAGGTATAAACACATCAGTTCATACGAACAGCCTTTGGAACAGATCCACCAGCACTCATATGCAAAAGATCTCCTGATCCCAGTACAGGGGATGCTACCTCATGGCATCACGGAAGAAGGATAAGCACTCTCACTGTTGGTCTGGTAAATATTTTGCTCAGAAGCATGCAGTGTGAAAGAATTATCAAGTCGATTAAACCTTTAGGAAGTTCTGCTTGCCTTCCCAACATGTGCAAGTTTTCCTGTGGTTCCAAACTGTGGTCAAGCATTTAGTAAGTATGGTTCCAGTGAGCCATAGCCTGGTTCCAATGACCCAAAGCCACTTGCTTCAGTGATGATTTATTAAGTGTTTTTCCCACTGCAGCTCGGTTGGTTTCTCAGACCATGACTGCAGAGCCAAGAGTCTCTAGATTGGACTCTATTTTCCAATACCTTCAATGTCAGTGATATCTAACCTGTCACAGAGGAAGTCTATTGTTAAGCAGACTTAAATTGTACAGGGAACGGAAGGGAATCATGTACATACAGCCTAGTTTTACTAAAAGAGAAGGGAAATCAGAGATGCTGAAAGCCATCCTCAGACGCACTGTGTCAGTCAGGTATAGGCAGCAATGGTGAGCAGAAGGCAGCATGTTGAATAGGGATGAGCACAGCAGCACTAACAAAGTGGCTAAAGTTCGAACAGATCATTCCCCTGACCACAGAGATTTAGGCCAGCATGTCCACGGCTAGAAAGTTAGAAGAGTAGCTGTTTATCAGCCCTCCTCTGAGAAAGGTCAGAAAGATATTAGAATTATCTGAACATTTTTCCTCTTCAGTCAAGAACTTCCTATTAGGACAACTCTAAGTATATTCCTTTAACAAAACAAAACAAAACAAACAAACAAAAAAAAAAAAAACCACAGAATTTTGGGAAGGATTAAGAGATCTGATTGTTTTTCATGTGGTTTCTGCATGCTTGTAAAGTAGACAAAAAAAATGCTGCCAGCTCCTTTTTTTTTCCTCTTTCTCCTTAGTACGTCAGAGAACATATTTGCTGACAAAACATAGCCTGCATCTTCCGCTCTACGAATTGAACCTATTTTTTGAAACCCTTATCATACTGTTTGATCTATAACAAGGAATTGTGCTAGCTGCAGTATGCAGTATGATGTCTGCAACATTTATAACCGTGATTTTAAAAATAAAGAAAAAGAGAAAAAAGAAAAAAAGAAAATCCACACCTAATTATAGGAACTGTTCTACATTCAGATGAGAGTTTTAGCATCTAGAAATGCTAACCTCCCACCTTCTTCTCTTTGCTGTAGAAAATTAAGAAATGAGTAACAATGTGCACCTGTGACAATTAAATGGAGGTAAGGGCCATGTGAGAAAAAGTCTCACAGGCTTTCCTTATAGCATTCAGCTCCTTGAAGGTTTGGAAATCAACTGCTTCTGATTCAAATCTAGGTTAAAAACATATCAAGTTTTCAAGTTCATAATTTATATTATACTGTTTGTACTAATTGCTAAAGCATAGCTGTTGTATGTTATTTTTTACCACACACTAACTCTGCTAATATTAATTCTAACATTAATTTGGAACATGAGTTAATTAGAAGTGGGACAACATTAGCATCACTTATCAGTATCTTTACTTTTATGTCTAATACACAATTATTATGGCTCAATAACAGATACACTTCAGATACACAGTACCATCAATATTCATACTACCATGCTAGTAAGAATAATAAACAAATATAAAAGAATTATACTTCAGCTACAAGATCCTTAAAAATGCTCAGTTACCTGAGCAGTTACTCATAAAAATTCAATAATTCATATTTAATAATCTGATACTAATAAAACTGACATAATTCTGATAGTTAAAAATGCTATCACTAAATAAATTTCATCTTAAGGTTTCTTCAACATGCAAATTCTCCCTTTTGAGTTTTTGTAAATATAGACAAAAAAGGGTAGAAATCTTAACATGCAAGTGCAAAACAAAAGATGGCATGTAATTCATGCATGCTATGTAGCGTATCAAGTACAGGATTCTAGCTGCTAGTTTTATTACAGAAACAGATGCATTCTCAGCACAAGCTATTTTCTCATATATTGAACAATTAGAAAGCAAGTGCATACATACAAAACAATTATGAATAGCAGACTCCATCCAGTATTTAAATGTTTAATCAGTTTCTAAAACCACCCTTCTGCTCATTCTCAAATGTTTCTCACTCCTCCACCCACCTTCAGTGAGGAGTTCCAGCAGTAACCTTGACACTGAACCCGTTTATCTGTCTATTCCTCGTGCACTGAATGGCATCACACATGCATGCAACAGCTCTTTCATATCAGATATAAGCACAGGAATCACAATTTGTCTCTTCAGCCTGTACACTATATGGATTTCTTTAGCGGTCCCAGAGAAAACCTACACATGGAGAAACAAGAGCATCAAAGTCTCTTGGAGCTCCCATAGCTTGTCTTCAACACAATTTAGTAAAATAGCTACTATAAAGTCCAGATTTCCTAGTCAACTCCTTTACTTATTTCCCTTGGAAGCATTTTATGCCTTAGGCAACAGTTGTTGACTCCTGTCTTGAAGCTACTTGTCCTCTGACCTGGCCAGATCACCAATACCATCTTGTGCCAGGTGCCCTGTCTTTCAGTACAGAGAAATGCTGCCCTAGCTCCTCATTCTCTAACCTTTAGCTCTCTTTGCTCTCAGCTGGGACCTGGCTCTGCTCTGTCTTGCTCCAGTTCTGGAAATCAAGCCATTCTCTGCATCTCTCCACACCTGTAGCTCTCACAGCTCTCTTCATGACTATTTTCCTTCCTGATCACAGGTTAACAACTTCTGTAGCCCTTTATTTTCTATGAGAGGATTGGGCAGCATGTGCCACTAATGAGCGGTAGGTCAGGAGCAGCTGGTCCATCACCCCATGGCAGGACACTTTGCTTTGTGTTGCATAAATCCGAAGCCACACAGAGAATGGAGAATTAGTACGTATTTCCACTGTTCTACCTGAATTAAAAAACAAAACAAGCTGCATCTGCTGTTATCTAGAGCAAGACAAATGCACAATTTTCAGGTAGACTTAGCAACTATTTTTGTATTGACATTAAAAAAAAATTTAAAAAGAGCAAACATCTACTAAAGGCAGAAGAGATTCCTGGATTTCCAGATGGTGCAACGGAAATCAAAGTCTTTTCTTTGTAAGTCCTGTAGAACAAAATGTATCCTTAGCTTACCAAAACACAGCTAATTCAAGTCAGTATGCATCAGGGATAGATTTATCTCTCTCCTTTAAAATGCAGCTCTACAATTAGTCTGAGGAAAAGAAATAGACTCTTTATTTCTTGTATTTCACCTCATCTGCTGCTGGGAATAAAAGTAGGGAGTCTCCCTTGTGACATTCCAGAACTCCTAACACTGCTAAAGACTTCTGAAAGGTTTGGGAAGATGCATAAGGAAACATAAACAAACAAGAAAAAAACAGAAGTTAAACGGTAAAAGATAGTATGTCAAAGAAATGTAATTGCTGAAGACTATAATACTTGGTAAGTCACCTACCACCTCTTCACTGCATTTCTGACAACATAAAAACAGAGTGACCATGCAATGATGAGTTTGCATTAGTATTGATAATTTTTTATGCATACACTAACAAAGTAAAATAAATACTAGTTTACTATCAGGCAGGATGTGGAATAAAAGTTCTTAAAGATTGCCAAAATCTCAACATTAATCTACATTAAAATGCCATGTCAAAAACAAACAAACTAACAAACAAACCCCATTATTAGTACAATATACCTAACTTTCTCTCTATAAATGCAGGGGGATGAAGACGGGGAAGAGATCTATATATAAAATAAGGCATTCATGCAAAAGTCTCCAGGGTCTTCCTGTGGGTCACTCCAGAACCCAGGCGGCACAAGCAGCTTTGCAGCTGTGTTGCTCCTCCTAGTTCACAGATAAGCAACATCCCTGTGTCCTGTACCATTAGAGTTAGTTAGGTGTTTGACAGTTTCATATTTTCTAGAGGAAACAGTGAATTCCCCAGTGAAGCATGTCTCCGAGAGCCATCACATCCCGGCCCACTGTTCACTAACCACCACACATTTCCAAGTCGTGCAAAGGTGCTATGGGGACTACACAGCATAAGCTCGGCAGAGCTACTTTGCTGCTGCTCTCTGTCCCCTGCTCCTGCACCTACATACAACTGGTTTCCCTTTGTACCTTACGCCAAAGGGAGCACATGGCATTAGGTTTACAGCTGTTGAAGGGATACAGACCTTATGTTCTGCTTAATTTTCTTGGAGATTTTTCTCCCTGACAAAAAAATAAACTTTTAGTTTTCCTCTACCATATCTGAGTCTAAGGTACAAATGAAACAAAGGTGTGTAGGGAGGAATTCTTCCTCCTGCCTTTCTCATCAGTCCCAGTTTTGATTCTCACCTAAAAATAAACGCTTATGTCTATGCTGTGGTAAGATGGATGGAAAAAGGAAGTCAGCTTCAGAGAATGAGAAATATGATGCTATGCACACATAAATCTCCAATATAAGATCTCTAACAATGCTGAAGAGAGAAAATTGGCTGTAGATTCCTTAAGTGTTTGACGAATGTTTTTGTTGAATGCGTATTATATTAGGAGTGAGTATGTGGAAAAAGGAACACATTTTTACAAGGAGAAAGCTGCTTGTGTAGTGCACGCTGGATATAAGATAAAAATGCTTCAGGAGCAGATGAGAAGGATACACTCCTCTGAACAATGTACAAGTTAGCTCAAAAAGCAGCTCATAGATGACCACCACAGGTGGAATTCAGGGAAGCTAACAGTAAAGTGGGGGCAAGAATAGCATCAGTAGCTAAAAAGAAGCCAGCAGTACAGGAACAAAAGGGCTAAGGCAGAGTAGCCTTGTGTATCCTTGTATATCTACTTCCAATAACAAGGGGGATGACACTGATGGTCTGCACTTTTAGGAATTATACTGAACGCTGACAGAAAAGCCAGGAGCACTACATTCTTCAACATCCATTTACTGCAAATGTAGTTAGAGAAGGGGAGAAAAAGTTTCCTTCTGTCTTCACAGAATGGCATCTCAGAACCGTTCTGTGACATGAGGCGGCCAGTTGTCTGCCTAACTGCTGTCATTTTTTGAATTTGATACAGATGACATCCAATCTGGCTGATTGCCACAGAGAACTGAGGCCTCAGACACTGCCAGACATCCAAAAGACGCTGTTTCTGAAGGCATTTTAAATACACTACAGTCTTACATATCAACAAAGTCATAGATTGCAGATGACCTGACCCTAAGGGGCTGCATACAGGTAATGAGACAGTAGATGATACTTGCGAAGAGTCAATCTCTCTCACAACACAAGAGAACCAAAAACAAGGACATAAGGAACCCTGTATCTAAGGCCACAAGGACCTTTACAACCTTTAACTTGAGGACTAAAAGTAAAATTCAAGCCACGTGCCAGGAGTCACAGTCTCTGTTGATAGTCCCAGATGAAATATTTATAGCTGCCTTGCATCACAGCAGCCATTACACCATTTGTAAGGTACCAATGGATCTGATCCTGCAGAATTACTTATGTACTTCCAAAGTATAGTAGTAAAATATAAGGTATTTGAAAGTTTGCAAGACCTCCCAGCTTCTGTCATATCCTCCCCAATTACTTGATATAACTGTGCAGAAATAAATGTCCGAAAACCATCAAGGGGTTGGTTTTCTACTCCTTTATACAATCATTTACACCTGTTCACAGTAACTGTATCTTGAACGGCCACATGAGTTGGCCATTTCTGTAGACAAAAATAAATTAATTTGAATTTACTACAGGGAATGAGAAAAGCAAAGAAGAACTAAGCATTCAGATATAGAAGTAAAGCCATCCATTTTAATAATAAAGGTAATTATACCACAATTTCTGTGGACAGCAATATATACCATCTTCAGATATATATTGGTTCAGGTACTCTATTGACTCACATCTTGCCTAATAGGTATACCAAATAATTTACTTAAGGGGGTATGTCTCAGCAGCATCTGATATTTCTGCATTTATTTTATTCCCATTTCATTAAGATGACTGCCTAATCTGCCTGTTGTAATAATGGCAACACATCACACTTGACATGGAAGACCAGTCTCTGAAATGAAAACAAAGCTGCAGGATATTTGTTAGCTTCTACTTACCCTTCCTGAATAAAAAGACAATTTAAGGTTGTGGATGGGAACTTCTGAAATCTCTGGTAATTTGTTGACTTTCTCGTTTACTAAGAATCAGTGACAAATAATTTTAATTGAACACAACTAACACAAATCTACAACAAGCAAAATCTTTTAAATATTCTTAAGCAAAATTTTATTTTAAGAGCACACATTATTAATGAAGAAAAAATAGCAATGAACAAGAGATTTATGTTTATTCTCTGCCAAGCACAGCTTTGAGAAAAACTATGAATTATTTCATCAGTGTCAGCATTCCCAAATACCATGACCGAGTCGCCCTCTGGATACAACTCACAGGATTACTCAGCTTGCATACATTTCTTGCATCTACTTCAATACCTGTAGAAGAGAATAACCCTTCCAGTGATTTCAGTAGCTTTGGCATCAGACTTTAAATCTTTCATCTCCATTAAGATAATGTGTGAAAGGTGCAAACTGAATTGATGTGTTTATTTCAGTGACATGGACCACACTCCAACAGAGAGTGGGCTGAACTTGTCAACTCAGTTCCACATCATGTCCCGTACAACCAGCAGAGGGTATAGATTGTTGATCTTTGCCAGCTTGGGCCTGATTTAAATTGATATCCTAGAGCTGATGGACTCTGTATCCATTAGCATATTTCATGGTGCAGAGAAATGGTTACAAGCACGTGTGAAAACAAATGAACTGAACTTGATGAAAACACTTTCTTACCCCTGTCCTGACACTGATTCCCTCAACTATTCAGCAAGAAATCTGCTGCCTGAAGCTGAAAAATAAAGCAAGAGAGGGGAAAAAAATGGCATAGATTTAAGCTCACTGTGTGGTGCTTTAGAGTCAGGTCCACAAATGCTATTAGCATCAATCAAAGTAAGAGGATGGGATAACATGTGTGGTCTGGTAGAAACAACCTGCAAAAATCTAAGAATTGGAGTTTCACAGAGTAGGGAGAGAGAAAGATGGGTAGTTAGACCTTCTCTACTTACCAAAATCCTGATCCGTAGGGCATAGTGAGGAAAACACTGGAGAGCTCATTTTGTATATTGACTTTTGGAAAGCATTGCAGACAAATAATCAGCGCACACTAATAAGTAGCTGTCACCAAGGTGGGTAGAGCAGTAAAATCCCAACAGTCAAGCTGGACAGATACAGTCCATTACCTATTGAATCAGGCCCATACAGGTCTTTCGAATGAATGATTACAGCAGTACCAATGGGCTGTGGACTGCAGTGTTGTATTACAGCTCTGGTTCATAAAATTTTACAATGTATAAGTAAAAATTTAAATGCTGCTGAAGACATAAGCATTTCTTTTTCACACATGCATTAGACATATCCAGCAATGGCTGAGATTTAAAATGCATACATGATGAATTTCTAGAAAAGTGGCCAAGAACTAGCACAATTCAGTGACATGTCCCAAAAGACATTTTAAAAAAAGTCATACTTTAGAGTATTTGCAATTCATATTATAATTGTGTGGTTATTACTGAACTACTGTTTATCCTTATTCTTTATTTTGGGAACAGTTCAATAAGTTTATTGGCAAATGAGTTGGAACCAAAATACATGCTTGCTGACATGTGTTTTGAAGTAATAAACACGAAAAAGAATATTTCAGCAAGGACTGCATTAATTGGAAAACTACATACCATATCTAATTCTGAGTGTGCACAAAGTCTAAATGTCTGCCTTATTGACACAGCAAACCTTTTCTGAAAACTACACTTTTGTTCAAATAATACCACTGATTACTTTTGTTAGAGATGGTTAAATAGTATTCTCCAAATACTGATTCTGGTAAATTTGGGAAAGCTTTTGTTTTGTGCAGTATTCTAAACCTTCACCATTATTTGCAAATCTCATTGGAAATACACGAAAATTACAAGCAAACAGTCTTATCTGTTAACTGTTCACACAAGATATTGAACCCTCATATTTGCTATTTGACATTCAGGACTCAAAATTAGTTATGTGATTAATCTGCCTGCTAAAATAAGTACATTGTATCAAAACACTTAGATTTGTTCAAATTGTGCCTTTATTCTTGAAGCTTATTTTGAAAGATCAAGTAAAGTCTAATAAAGCTGCATCTTTACTGCTACTGAGATATTTATGCTTTTCTACCCACACATACAAATATTAAACCAGTTCTGATCTCTAGAACAAAAGCCAAATGAGCATATATCCATATTTGCTCATCACTGCCAGAATCTTGGAGTAGGTTTCCTGCTGGTGTAAGTAGGCTTAATCTAACAGTTTTCACTCATTTATATCAGTAGACAATACACAATTTGAACATACACTTAGAACTGATCTCTGGAAGTGTTCCTGTTGAGAATAACCTTTATGAAATGCTAAGATCCCAATGAAAATTCTGAAAACAGTGATATTTAAGCTCCTGATTCAATTAATTCATCTCTGAAAAGGCAGAAGTTTATTGATAAGTTTTTATTGAGCAGTATGTTAATAAACCAACACAAAACGCCATTTGTAGACTTATGCCAGTAAAGAACAGTGATATAAACCAACTCATTTTCCTGTTGCTATTCCTACACAATGTAAAACAAGAGGTGGGCAAGGAAAAATCATACTCCTAAAAATTAAACATTTATCTACTCCTATTGAGTATATTTCTAGGCTGTAATATCCAGACATGCATGCAACAACTGAATTATTATGATCAAACAATTTCTAACTGCCATAGAGGTCGGTAACATCTATGTCAGTCTATGACGGTCTATGACATCTCGACATCTAACAATGCAATTTTGACAGTTTTAGAGAGAACACCTGACACTGCGGCCCTCTTCATGTGTTCCCATATATAACTGTAAAGAGTTCTCCAGTTTGTGCCAAGTTTTCAAAGTGTGCAGATCTGAGCCACTTTCAATAGGTGCTCCACACACCAGAGCAAACGTTCACACCAAAAGAACTTGTGGTGCTTGTCACTTTCATTAATCCCCCAAATTTATTACTAGCATCTTCTGCACATGGTACCTCTACATTCTCATTTAATTCCACTCAGTTTATAAGCTTACACCAATTAAGGGCAGAAATGTTATTGGCATCAATGGTTCAATTTTGGCATTAGATGACCTTAACTGCTTAAGAAAGCAGTTAACAGTAGACTAATGAAAACTTCTCAAGAAAGCATCATTGTTTAAAAAATGTTTAGAAGCTACTTCATATTAAAAAATATCATAGATTTTTATGACTGAGCTCTTCAGTTTTGCTTTATGTTTACCCTATGCTTAATCTCAGTAGAGTATACACAGTAACCAACTAAGAAAATACAAACTTTGATGCGTCCTCAAGCGAGGAAATTATTCCATTCAATACTGTAATCAATAACTGAATAACTTACAAAAAGACCCAAACTAGGATCTCTGGATTAAAAAAAAATCCAGGCAGTCTTACTAGTACTAACTAGTCCTTAAGAGGTTTGAAGGCATCTATTATATTTCACTGGCCCTTTTGGACTATATCTAGGCATATCATAACTTCCCCTCCTCCCCACCTCTCCCCCAGCTGCCTGCTCAAACTTACAAAATGCTCATTAAAGTCAACAAAAAAAAACACTGTGGGAAAACTGGAGGCAAAGAGGAAACTATATAGCAACTCTTGAGGCATAACTCTACTTGTAAGGGGACAGAAGCAGCGTGAGGCTTTGAGGTAGCCCTGCCAACCTGCCAACTACTGTGAATTCCCCAAAGCAAATGACATAGTTTTTAGACAAAAGTGATTTTTCCTTACAATATCAGCTAAAATATTATCTTTTAAACACAGTAAAAACTGAGTGACAGGGACAGAAATAGTTTATACCCTGCTCTCCCCCACATGCAGGTACCCAGGCAAAACAACCCTTGTTTCTACACCCAGTTGAAGTCACTTAGTGCCGAGCTGCAGCAAATTCTACCCAGTCCTCTATGGTTCCCATCTTAGCCTGGCAAAGGAGGTGCTCTACATAGTTCCTCAGCTCCTACACAAGCAGAAAGCTCCCAGTTTGGTGATGTTGTCAGAGAATTCCTACCCAGTAGCTCCTTCAGGGAAGGACCAACCCATCCTTGCTCCAGGGAATACTACCTGACCTGGAAGGATAAAGCCTGAATGCAAATAAATCAGACACAATTTGTTACTGTATCAATACCTGTTTGCTTAAGAAATGTTTTGATACAATGTGTTTATATTTCTGTAGAGTAAATAAACCCCAACTTTTGACTAGTAAAGTGAAGCCAGGTCTAAGGTCATAGAAAAGCATTAAGTTGTCCTGACTAGACTGATCAGGACAAAAATAAACAGAAAACAATGTATATTTTAAAGGGACTGACAGTCATTTGATAGGATTAAACTATCTATGAAGTGGAGAAACAACAAACAGCTGTTTTTCCAGACTGTTCTAATGCTAATTAACTTTATCAGTAGTGATTTTATTTTCATCCAGATCACTGATAACGAAGTTTGCAAAAGAAAAAACATTGGGGATAAACAGCAAGAAGGTGAAAACACAGATTCACAGCAACTGAGAAACAACTCTGTAAACTCTGTAATCTAGGGCACAACTAAAAAGTATGTACAGTAAAATGTCAGGTTAACTATCTAAGTGCTTAGAGAAAGGATTTCAAGAGGTTACCCTTAACTAAGAAGACTTCACTTCTACAACTAGTGGAAGAAAATTTTTGTGAATAGCTCTTGTGAATGCTCCCCAGCAAAAGTGCATATTCATGGTAGTGAACAATAAGTTTTACTTACCTTAATCATGTACTGCAAAGAATAAATTAAAAGAATGATGTGAAATAGCAAACCATTCCTACCTACCATGACAGGTAGGAACTTCATCCAATTTTTGATTCTTAGAGAGTGAAGAGAGAATGAAGAAAAGAGAATAAATATAGCTAAGATAGGATGAAAGATTATTTTGAAGAAACTCAGAAGGAAATAACTTGCTTTTCAAGAAGAATCTTATCTTGCCAAAGTTCAGTAGTTGCATTTCAAGAAGCCTTTGACAATCATAAATGGGAACATCTGCAACCATGTAGTCTATCTAAAACTAAATTAACCTATGCTGCCTGTTAGTAACAAATATATGCAAAACTAGTTCCTAAACTTTTATTCTATATCTGATGGTTCTTATACACTACTTCCTATGCTATCATTTATACAGAAGCATTTTGAAAGTGTTGGGGTTAAGTGACAGGTCAATTGGTATAAAACCTTCAAGAAGGACAATTTAAAAAAAATCACAGGAGTTTCAAGGAGCTATGAAGAGAAACAGAATAAAGAGATAAGATTAGATTAATTCAACTTACTTTGTTTTTCAAAGAGAAAGTTAGAAGAAGAAATGATTGTAGGAACTTTTATGTTACTATTATCTAATCTGATGGCACAGTCCTCTCTAATCTAAAAGACAAAGGGACAAACAAGGTCTAAGACTTCAAGTTCAAACCAGATAAATGTTGATGAGAAATGAGGCTCAAATCTTAAGCTGCAAGCAAAATCAATCACAACAAATTATTGAGTGTTTAAAGTACTTTCTCTTTTATTGCTTTTAAACCAGTATCAGCTTTCCAGGTGATTTTTTTTAAAATCACTTAAAGATCTTATGATTTTAAGACTTAAAGATCAAAGCAGATCATAAAACTACATAGTCAGACCAGCTATTTTTGAAACACCATTCAAGTCTTAAAATTTAGAAATCTATTCATGCGCTGAGCATTATATTTATGGTGATATACCCTGCTCATCCCCTGAGCAAGATCAGAGGAATACAAGGTAATCTGCATAAATTTTGGAAAGAAAATCCCTGCCTTAAACAGCCAGCAGTCTCCACAGATAAAACAGGTTTCAAGTTATAGTGAAACAGATGCACAAAGAAGCAAGATGACTTTGATCAAGGTTAGTCCCAGCTGTCCCAGGCATAGTCTGGCCCAAAATATGAATCAATTCACTGTTAACACTGGTGTCATAGTAGCTCTTATTTTATCAGAAGTAATTAGACAGTCTTAGGTTGTGGTTGACTGAATCAATGCTTTTCAAGGACAACAGAACCTTCAATGTCTCTTCTGTATCCAAGTCTTACCTATAAGGCAAAGAAAACAAACAAACAAACAACCTACATATGCTATATACAGCACACAAAGAATCGCCTTCAACTCAAATTCTTGGTTTAAAAGTTAGTAGATGAAATGTTTCCAAAATGTTCATATTGCAATAGCTATTATTTTCATATCTTCCTGGCGCTTTCTGAAAATTCAAGTGCCATAATGTTGAAGTAGGTTATATGCATCCACTCTGAAGCGTATCCAAGTGCAGACAGCAAAATCCCTTTTAACAGAACATGAGTATGTCTGAGCTCATTTTGAAAACCCAAGCTCCAACATCTTGAAAAAACAGAATTGACTGAACATAGTGTTATTTTAGAAAGATGTTTTCTCTACATCTCTACAGACTAGCACTATCAAAGCCTTTCTCCACCTAACTACAGGAACTAACTAACACACCCTACAAATATTACTTTGGAGATCCCATTGCATTGGGATGTGCAAGCACAATGATTCAATTGTCTTTTGGGCCAATAGCCCACATATTTCCTACTCTGAGTCAACAATGGAAATTAATGATTTATTTCTCTTCTAAAACATTTATATTCACAGTCTAGAAAATAAGATTTGTGGTGCCAAAGGCCCACTTGCATATTATAAATATATTTGTATGTTCTTGTAATTATATTTATACTATACCTGAGGGACTCCAAGTCTGCAAATAAATCTTGTTATTTTCTAAACTATGCAAAAAAAAAATTCTATAGAAGAAATAAATCATCTGTCCTACTACAGAGTTCTCTTTTCCAGAAGCAGGAAATTATGTTAACAGTATTGATGATCTGTCAATGAGTAACGGTCAAGTCCCACCAAACTATGGCAAATTGCACCTTCCCACTAGTTGGATACTGTAGCTTACTACAGAGGAAAGGAGCAGTAAAAACAAAACATTCAGTGAGTTTTAGGGCTGGTTAGCTGCATACATGCTCCTAAAAGTAATTTGCAGGGGCATGTGCAGGAAGTTTACTATATGATGCATTGCAGCTCATGATCCTCTAAGCTAACTCAGCCAAAACTAGTTTCCCTCCATAGTAAGGTGCAAGTAAATCCCTGATGATACTCAGCATCATGCCTGAAAATAAATGGGGTAAACAAGGCAGATCTGGGGGCAAGTTTAGGAAGTGCTGATTTTTGCCATACAGTCTTAATCTTGATAAAGTAAGGAAAGCAACTCTTAAGGAAAGCAACTCTCAATTTAAATACATCCAACTGCAAGAAGAATTAGTCCTGAATTTAATCTAGTTTACTTTCTTCAGTAGCAACAGTACAATAGCATCTGGACATCCTACATTATTTAATTGCATTTATCCTCACAGCAGCTTTGCAAAGAGGAAAACTCTATTACTGCTATTTGACAAGCAGAGGTCTGAAGCACAAAGAAACTAAATGACCTAAGCAAGGTCACATGAATGTTTCAGCGAAAACAGTAAATCCCAGATTTCCCCATCCCCCTGACAACAAAATCCAAAAGGACTACCTGCTTATATCTTCTGCCTGCTAGTATCAGAGGTTCTTCCTGAAAAGAGATATAGTATTTGCCTCATAACTGTCTGAATCAAACTGTTTGCTTTCGGTCTTATATATATATATATATATATATATATATATATATATACACGCAAATAGGATAAATCAAAAATAAACCATGAAGAGAAACTTGACCTCAAAGACATTCTGCACAGGACAATAAATACAAGCATAAAGGACAGTCCACCAAACTCTTCCCCTTCATAAAAGTAGTATTTTCTTCATTTAAAATATATTATTCCTGGTGACAACAATGCAGCACAAAGATAAAATGCACTGTATTTCACACACTGAGGAATCCTCCCCTCTCTTTTTGTTTCTTTATTCGTAGTTCAGTCTCGCTCTCCTTGCCTTTTCCTTTCATTAAGGAAGATAAGTAATAGCAATAAAGCTGTGGATACCTGTTTTCCAGTTAGTTGCTGGTACAGACATTTTTACCAGTTCTCTAAGAATAATAGAGCTTAGATGAAAAAATACCTCATGTTCAAGCTGTTGAGTCTAGCTGCTGGGACATGTCTTGCACTCAGCCAGCCCACCTTCCAAAGGATCCATGTTTGTAAAGTATCATAGCATGGAAGAAAAGGAAAGATTCTTGAATTACACATTTTCTGAAAAATAATGCAAGTAGAAAACAACATAATTGAAAAGGTGCTCAGATACATGGTTTAGGAACGGCAAACACAGAAGCAAGTTCCTTTACTGGAAGCTCAGGGTAGGATCTGACTTTTTTTTTCCCCCTTGGTATGGGCAAAGGAATACAGAGACTATAAGAAGTGTATAAATGCCAAGTAAATATTTCATCTGATAACATCTATAAAGAATGGATACAGTATATAAAATTAGATGAAAAGGAAGTAGGAGGGCAAAAGGGAGAGGTGAATTAGTGAATGAAGCATTGATTTGAACTCTGGACATACATATTATATTCTGGTTTGCCAATACCCATTAAGCTATTTTGAACACATTGTTTCCCTACCATCCTACAGTTTCCCTTGTAAAATACAAATCAGTTATTCCTAATATAATCACACAGCAATAATGCTGGCATGGTGTTATGAAGGCACTTTGATTTCTACCAATGAGAAAAGCTAAGTATTATTACTTAGAGAAGGATTTCAGAACACCTTAAATTTCACTGTAAAGACCAATGGCAGGGAGAGGAGAAAGAAATCAGTTAAAAAAATTGTGACCTAGTGACTCTCTTTCCTGCACTTTATAATTAGCACTCCCACTCTTTGAGACCCTTACATATTCCAACAGCAGAAAGTCACCGTGCTCTTGCTGCAGCGCCAGCAGCCCTTCCCTAGGAAGCCGGTTTTTGAGCACTGGCCCCACAGTGGTGCAGGTGCAGTTCTAAACCAGCTGGAACTCCCTGCCGCAGCCCAGGTTTGCCAGAGGCTGGCAGGGCTGCAGCCGTGCCAGGAGCTCACTCAGCCAACTGCCTTTTGACAAATGGCCTCCTCGGGACTATTGGCAGCTTTATAGCTTAGCGTTTGGGGACTGCTCTAATCAATAGGGCAACTGGTCAGCGTATTGGCCATAGGGTCAGAGAAACTGTTCTCCTGTTTCTCCAGCACTGGCAAGGAAAAAAAATAACATGTTTTACCAGGTAACGCGTACTTTTTGGAAGACATTTTAGACTGTTGTACCACAGAGGTCATTTACTAAGCCGTCCGATTTATTAAACTGAGACAATGACCAGTTTCACAAGATTAGGGAAAAGGCCTGAATTTGATTTCTCCTATGACAGAAAATTGCATTCTGTTTGTGAGTACTTTACACAGTAAAAATCCATCCAAGACAGCTCTAGTCAGCATTAATGGGTCTGTAACACCTATCATCTTGAATGCGAGTGTGCAATCCTTCCCCTACCAAATACTCCGACCTCAGTTGCATCCCTCATATGTGTAAGGCCCACAAATACTGCATCTTAATAGGGACTAGCATGGGTGACTCTGTTATGTTTCTGTGCACTGCAGGCAATTCAAAAATCAGTAGAAGTAGAACTATTATTACCTACCCCAACTCATGATCGCTAGGCACCTGTTAGCAATGTTTTTTGATTTTCAGACTTTGGAAAGTTTTCCAGTAGAGGTATGCAGCAAGAATATTGGGTTTAAGCTTCCCATGAGTAAGTTTGATTTCCTAGACCCCTTTTGTGAATGGCTCTGAAACGTTTCATGGCTTTTGAGGAATCCACAAGTAACAGATTAAAAAATTAAGTAAGCCTAAAGCACACACCCACACTCTCTAGTTTAGCTTTACCAGAACAGTGGAGCAAATAATCTTCCCCAAGGTCATCACTACAAACAAATTAAGCTTGCAATTTTTTAGAATGATTAAATTCCCCAAAGGAAGAATATAAATCTCTCCAGTATACGGGACATCCATGCTATCTCATTTCACACTGCATATTTTCATTAGCTGGCACCATGGAATGTGCTCCCTGTCTCCATATGCTCTGATTTTTCAAACTGTCTACAGATTTATACAACTTTGGCAGGTGAGGCATTCAGACTCTGACTTGGCAAATCTCCCCCATGATGAGGCGTCTTGATGACAATTCTTCCCCATTGCTTTTGCTGGCAGGTTTCTCCCTGGGACCAGTAGGAGACCACCCTGCTGCTGCCTAACACTTTGGGATGTGACTTTTACTTTAAATTGTGCAGAAGCCTGTTCGTGCATAGGTGAGAATACTACAGTTATTATTGCATTCATTTTTGTGCTGACCTTTAAGCTTCTCTTGTTACAGTACACACACTCTTTATGCTCACTGAGCTTTCCTTTTGAATCAAGAGGTGAAACCTTACGATAGAGGTTGCCTGTGTATGTCAGCTTTTGTGAAAAGAAAACATAACATTTACTTTTCGTATTGGAGTAATGCACTTGGGAAACTGCCGTCACTCTTTTTAAATATGAAATTCCATTTGCCCAAGAATTGCAGTTGCTGCTCTCCAACATTCACTCATTTCCTTGCGGGGCTCCTTTCCAGATCCTCCTGGAACTGGAAATTGGAACTGAACTTTGTTCGTCAAAGACCAAGGAGAGTAGCAGCACATGTTGTATAGTGAAATAGAAAGGCATTTTTTTTTCCTAAATCTGGAAAGAATTAAAAGGACAAGCACCAAAAAACTTTTTTTTGATCAAATTCTTATGAAAATCAAAATTAGGATTGACAAAGTACATTTTGGGAGAGATGAGGAACAATCTATATGCCAGGTTATAGCATCCATAACTCTAAAATTGGCGATTTAGACAAAAGAACTTAGTGGTTACTCTTAATTTTATTCTATTTATTAGAATAGCACTCAATTTAATAGAAATGAATAACCAAGCAACACCACCAGCATATGGGTCAATCAAGGAAAAGAAAGCTGAACAGTCAGAATACATGACAAGCTCTTATGGCAGAGGCTGCACAGGAAAGAACAGAGCTGCTGTATGGAGGAGTCAATGTGAATAGTCCACTACTGTCCCACAGGCTGAATGCCACTCAGCAGCCCTTGCCAAGGAACCTCCACTGACATATCTTCAATGGTAAGTTGACTAGAGCACAGGTTCCCCCATTTCTATTTTTCCCCCCTCTGAATTTTTTTAAATCGTTCAATGGGGAATAAAAATCTATTCATCTGTTTTCAAGTAATAAATGAAACTTTTTTTTTTGTTTTTTGCTGGTGTGGTAAGGAGTGACAAAGTCTTTGATCCTTTCTGTGCAACCCAGTTTTCCAGTAAACTAGGTAGACCTGTGTAACACACAGAATGCAGGTTTAGATATTCAAGAAAAGTCTAGGAACATACTGGTAATTTTAGAAAGGGATGTTGTATGAGAAGTGTTGAGCATTACAGAATTGAGAAAAACTTTTCCAAAATCATGCAAGTTTTAGAAACTTCTGAGAGCAGCTTTGGACACATCCTGCTTTCAATAGCACTGACGTTTCCTCAGCAAGTATCAGGGAAGCAGCCTGGCAAACACAGAACCTGCTTCTTGCAAGGTTACCTTATCCTTTTTGAAGTTTCCCCTGTCATGTTGAGGTGAAGGCTGACGAATTTAATCATCATTTCTATATGTAAGTGATGCCACAGTGTCTCATTACATGTAATATGCATGCCCTTGGTCATTCTGAAGTTGAGAGAGGGGCAGGAACTTAAAATCCTCACAGTATTCCAGGAGCTTCCCTGAGCAACTGTACACAGGACTGATTTGTCAGCACATGCTTTCACTTACTTCAGCTAAAGCTTTTATTTTGATGCAGAGATTCTTGTTCCTCCTTGCTCTCCACTACTAACATCAGTCTGATGTCAATATTCATCATGCATCTCATATATAACCATATCAGTGCTCTCCTCCAGGTATTTGGACAGGCAAAAGGGGAGAACACAAAAGAAGGTAGGAAGAGAAAAGCCAATGAAACATGAGATTTCTGGCTAACACCATATTAATGCTCCATTCAAGTAGCCAAATGTGTGTCTTAATAAATCTCAACCCTTCTGGAGTGCAGTATTTTTCAACCTTATTACTTCCAATATTTTGCCTGTCATTTCTGAATGGTTTCTCAGAAATAAAAGCTTGTCCTTGAGAAGCAAGAAAAAGTTACTATATTTTCACTCTGAATCACCTCGTAATATAAGCACTGAAATGCTAGGAATAATGTAAACTCTACAGTAAAATACCATGATATAGTATACCTAGAAATACCTCAACTTAATAGGTGTTGTGCCATTAACAGTGAATTTTATGGAAGCTAGTAGATGTAAATCTGTCGGGTAGAAAAAGATTTATAGTAATATTCACTCCAGTGGACAATTTTCATCACATTTAAGACTGCCAGGGAACTAGTGTGTTTTTCTCAGTCTCTTTAGGCATGAAGCCCCCTTCATTTTATTTAAAGGTTGGTACTTTGACCATCAGGAATTATGCACTAATGATCTAAGCTCTCCGGTGCTTTGTCCCTTTTTATAGATACTACCTGAAGCTTAGGTGACTTTGCTCATTCTTGCCAGTCTTTCCAGAGAAAAGGCTAGACTTTAGCATATGATTTGGACACTAGGATGCTGACATAACCCATGCCACAAGCATTTTCAAGGTTAAAACAACATCTGCAGGACAGTATTTCCATCCACATTCCAAGAAATCAGAGTAAGCAAGCACCTTCCTCCAGGAATCGCTGCCAGTATCTATTCAGCAGACAGAGGCACTAGTACCTGGCTGACAACTAAGGAAGTGATTTAGAACATATGTGCCCATATGAGATGTGTCACTGACCACAGAGATAATGCAGAGAAAAAGCACATAAGAGACTGAAACTTTACCTCCTGGCCCTGTACAGTGAGGCATTAAAAATGCGCTGAGAGGGACTTCCACAACAAATAGTAGACTGCAAATAGCACACACTTTTCAAATGCAAATGTGAAAAAAATCTGTGCTTTACATCCATGTTTCCTTTAAAAAAAGGAAAAAAAAAAAAAGATTCAAAGAACTTTACAATAGAAATTTGAAGCAACAATTTCAAACAAATTCAATAATTGCAGGAGACAAATGTTAATTTGAATTAGACGTTTTAAAAAAAGAGAAATAAAAAAGAAAAATAAGATTAAACTCACCCCACTGTGATTGAATACACACAATGCAGAAGCCTGCCAGAGGGGATGACTGTCTTTTTTAATTTAATCCAGTGTTTTTTCATGTCTCTCCTATGTGGTTAAAGATTTGTTTCAGGCTTTTCTGCTTCCAGAAAAGAGGCTTGGGCATCACAGGAAAAGGCTTGGATATACATTCAGTAAGGGTCTGAATCACATCTGCAATAAACACAATTCTTTAAGAGTTCCTTTAGAATATGCAGGTTTCAAAGTGACCAGACAGAAAAGAAGAAAAATGCTAGTCAGTTCTGTTCCCAAGAGTGCTGACCAGCATCCCATCAACCTCCATCCAGGTCCTTCCTGGAGGAAGCATCTCGGGCCTGCTGGGGCAACCACAAATTCTTCCCCACAGCAGCAGATCTAGCTGGAAACTTCTCGTTATAGGCTTTTATGCAAGAATAAATCTGATGAAGAAAACAAAACCCACTTGACTAACTGCACTTCTCTTATAGCGTCTGTTAACCAAGTACCCACATTAACCTGTATCAAAATTTTTGGAAGCTTTCTTGAGCATGGAAGGAGACTTTTGTTTTTCCGTGGATGAAAGAAGTTTCAAAGGAATCAAACAACAGTAACAAAGCTGACCGTACTTCTTAATTATATCTCACTACCTCTGGGCTATTAACTGTCATCACGTCTGCAAGAGCACAATTATAAAGTACACCATAGGAACCTAGCTGTTCAGTTCTTGCAGTGCATTTTCTGAAAGATGAAGAACCTCTGGCAATCACAGTCAAACACAGTGTCTAGCTGTGCTAATAGCTGAGGTGAAATACCCCCACACCACAACACTCCAAATGCAGGAAATCTTGAGCCAACAATTTCCTCAGAAGCTGCGCAATTACAAACCTCAACCTCCTTCTGATCAAGAACTTCAAAAGCACCTGACATCCAAAAGGAAGCCTGCAGCGCACTTCCTGCAGAGAACCCCTTATCTTCCTCAATCCTAATTAATCTTTCAAGTTGCTCAGTTTCCAGCTTGAGAAACAACAGCAGCAAAATACCTGCCTTTTGGCAGACTTAATCATGAAATAGAATTTCCCCAAACCAGTCAACACAGTTGCCTTTCCTAAAATCTGAGGTTTTGACGTACAAGCCAGTAAATAATTCTCAGCATCACACTCTAAATAATGCTTACCAATTATCAGTGAAACATATGGTGCATATAATTACATCCTATGATACTGAAAGTAATAGCTATACAATTCCTGTGTTAAAACTGACTGGAAAATAAATTCAAATACATGGACAGAGTAGCATTTAAAGTAAATTAAAATGCTTAGCAGTTTTATTTTTCACTGCAAACACTTTAATGCACATGGGGGTACTTCTATTTACTTCTTTAAGGGCTTTTTTTCCCCTATTGAAGTTCCAATACTTAAAATTCTGCTTTGGCCACAATCTGGCAGGTGTCACCTTCACAGTGTATTTCAGTAACAGCAAGCTAGAGCTTTTAGAGATTACAAGACCAGAAGAATTCACTACTATCTTTAGTCTTATTTTCAGTATGAGATTGTTCAATTTAAGAGAACTAATGATGATAGCTCTTACACAATCCTTAGTTCAGTAATTGAATTAGTTATTTACCTGTACAATTAAAAGACTTGTCTTTGTTTTTCTTTTCTTAGCTGTTCTAATTGCACTCCTGGAATCATAAAACTCCCCTTTTTTCCCCAAAAAAGACTCTCAGAAAGAGAAAGTTTCTTTTTCTAGTCTCACCATGCTTGTTCTCTCTTCCTTCTTCAGAAACAGCTTTTTGAAAAATGCTTGCAATGGGAAATTGAGCCCTCTGACTCTCTCATATCTGGAGTTATAGTGGTTCAGGCTTTAGTTCCCTTTTCACTATCTATCTTTATTAAAAACCTCCTTAGACAAATAGCTTGCAATTCACGTTACAAGCTGGGGGGAATGTGGACTAGCGAGTGAAAATGTGCCCATTTTTCCTGATTTGGGAATGATGTTCCACACACAGCATCAGATGTACTAGAAAATAACTAAAACATTCAGTGGAAACCCCAGTAGGAAATGTGTTTTTCTCTCTCTTTTTTTTTTTTTTTTCCTAAAATACAGCATAGAGACCTTTAAAGACAATCACATGTTCTCCTCTCTCTCCACACATCTATGTGCAATTCCAATGCATTAAAATACCTTGTCTAGGTTTCTACAAAATATATATGCACCGAGTTCCCTCACTACAAGGCTTTGCTTTGAAGAGCCTCTTCCTGTAGGTATTGGTATCAAGTAGCAACTTCCTGAACTGCAAAATACTTAAATTATTTTCTTCATTGGTCTGAAAAAAAACTCCAAAAGATGAGGGCAGCAGGGGGAACCAACAAGAAACCCCACCTTTATATACCTCTGTATTAGATGTTCATAGAGGTAGTTGCTGTGTTGAGCCTGAACTTTGCAGTGAAACTTCTCTTAAGGAATTTTCGTCTGTGATTATATCCCCTGGAGCATAAATTACAGAATAAATACAGGGTAGCTGCTGGGATTTAGCATCATTTGTCGTGATGACTAGGTGGCTCAGTCCATTGGAAAACTACAGTAACATGTCGCCCTGTATACTGCCCTTCAGGAATTGCAATTTCACAGTTTGATTCCCAGCACTGCCTTGCAGGGCTGCTACTGTAATGAGTTTCTGGATCTTCGCACACCACATGAAAGATTCTCTTTGCAGCAGTTTCCCAACAGGGAATGCAGAAATCACCAGAGGAAAAAGTAGTTAAGGCAAAGCATAACAACACCGAGAGGACAGGATGAAGCTTTCTGAACACTGCACCAGAGGCAAGCGTGGACTACAGTCGTCATCTTTTCCTCCACTACTAAGATTATTATTTCAGAGAACCAACACAGCCAGTCTTACACAAGCTGAAGTGCAGGGAACGCACACGGAAACAAGGATTGCTTTTTTTCCTACATGAGTCATGGGTACTAATTGCAAACTGTGCCTTTATGCACTGGGTAGAACAAGTAAATTGAAAGAGTCAGAAATAAGTGAACCAGGAAACTTCTGATGAGGGGACAAAAATGATTTCACGCACACAAGCTTTACAACAACTTTGCTATAAAACCTTTCACATTTCTTCTCAGAGTACTCCAAACATTATTGCTATGAATGTCCTTGAGTCAGAGAAAGAAAGTTCATATTGGTACATTTTCTTTCATTAACAACTTCTTCTCCACTGCATTTTACATAACCGAGTTTTTAGACAGTAGGGCAACACTTTTACAGAAGCAGAGTTGTAAACTCTCCTTTCCAAACATTCAGTAAAATCCTTAGTTTCAAGAGCACTCACCCAGGACAACTACTTTTTTTATGTAGTCAGCTGTTTGAATATAGCTATATGTTTGCTTTCAAATCTTTTGCTTTAAAGGAAGAAAATAAAAGGAACTATGGATGGACATAAGGATGAAATGGCTAGCCACCATCATCTTTATGTTTTAAGAGCTTTTCATAAATACCTGTCAGTTATTTCAAAAATCACCCTCAATATTTTGACACATAAGTCCCATTTTAGGGCTTGTCACAAATGAAGGGCATAAGCAATGCCTTTATATTTAAAATATAAAAGTCAATTAACAGGATGGGTGCAGTTAAATCACACAAAACTGTTTGTAAAAGATTCCTCGCAAACAGGAAAGACAGAAGAGTAAAGGACATACTATTACCAAATTTCCAGCAGGGATCATTATGAACTGCTCCATTGTTTTGATACATCGTGAATGGGGAGGAGAGATGAGAAAATATGATGAAACTCCTGATAAGAATAACTATATCAGCAGAAAACATGGGCATCTGGAGCCAAATTAAGGCCTCAAACCAAAATATTCACCTAAGAGAATCCTTTTGGAAAAAGGACTGAAAGAAAAAAAAATAGTCTTTTAAAATGGAAGGATTCAGAGTACCCTGACAATTACTGCAGGGCCATATTAAAGCAGTATAAAGTAAACCCCTACATCTAAAGGTAAAAAAAAAAAAAAAAAGTCTCTAGCTCATTCTTATTAATGGGAAAATTATGAATGTATAGATAAATCAGTGTATACAGCACATCCAGCAGTATCCAGATCAAGACAGATGTATTTCTATTGCAGTTTGCTGGTCTGCATCAACCAGAGGAAATAATAGCAACAGAAGAAAAAGGAGGTCAGGCATGATTCGCTCTTGGTAGATTTGTGCTGGTTGTTCCCAAACATACACCTGGAAATGGTTTCTAGGAAGACTTGCTCCATAATCTTCCCATGGCTTGAAGAGAGGCTGTCCGACCTGTAGTTTCCAAGAGTCTCCTTCTCCTTCCAGACTACAGGCATGAAGCCAACTCTCTTCCAGTCAACAGAAACCACCCTGATCACCATAACCTTCCAATGATGGAAGAGGGTAGCCTTGCAACACTAGCCTCAGCAATCCCAGATGCATCTGCTTTGGGCCCATGGACTTGTATATGCTCAATTTTCTTTCTACATGCATGTGAGAATTGAGAAGATAATGCTTCCAAGGAAAAGGGGATCCATGATATGGGATAGTGAGTGTTGCACTAGCCACTCTGAAAAACAACTGAGTTGTCCCAAAAGTGAAGTAAAGGAATGTTTCTTCAATTTGCTCTTTAATTTGTTCAGATTGACAGATCAGGGCAAGTAAATTGAGACAATGCCCCATGGATTAAGTTCTTCACTTCCTCCTGAGCTAGAAGAGGAATCAAATTTATTTCTTCCTGAATTAGTCATTCAGAAGATCCAGAGGAACTAAAGCTATCACTGCTGCTCTAGGAAAAAAAAAAAAAAAAATGATGTGCCAAAATAAAGGGATGAAGTGAATAAATTAGTCTTGCTCAAAACCTGGTTCTCACCTCTGTTTCTTCAAAGGATGATCTCCTCCTCACCCCAGCTTCTAACAAGAGCCATGCACCTGGGATTGAAAACAGCAGGAAGAGCACTGCCTGGGGGGAAGTGAGAAGTGAGCCAAAGTGCTGCCCTCCCACGATATACAAGGAACATTCTATCATCTTCACCCATTATAATATCATATACATGGTATTCTAAATTAACTTAAGACCTTTTTAATTTCTGATTTCAAATTAAAGCTCCCCCAAGGGCCCACCCTCTTTAAGAAAGAAGATTTAGTTGATTCCCTGAAGTTATATTTAAAGAGGTATGACAATCATCCCCTCTAGGATAGGAAATAAATGTGATATCCAAAAGAAGTGACATGGGGAAATCAAACATTAGGGTTTTATGACTACTTTGTGTCATGCAAGGTGCACAAAGCAGCCAGTGCGTAACATAGAATCTGGCCCCTAGGCTTTAATGACTGTTGAGATGGGCATGTTCCTGTTTTCTTTTTTAATATCATAGAATCATATAATCCTTAAGGTTGGAAGAGACCTCTAGAGATCATCTAGTCCAAACCCCCTGCACACGCAGGGTCACCTAGAGCATGTGTCCAAGTGGGTTTTGAAGCTCTCCAGAGAAGGAGTCTCCACAATCTCTTCGGGCAACCTGTTCCAGTGCTTTGTTACCCTTACTGTCAAGAAATATTTCCTTAAGTTCCTATGTCAGTTTGTGGCCATTTTCTCTAGTTCTAGGGCACCCACCCTATTTACCAGCAGATCCACATTTTCCCTAATCTTCTTTTTCCTGTTGATGTCTTTGAAGAAGCTCATGTTATTTTTAACATCCTTTGCCAGATTTAATTCCAGCTGTGCCTTAGCTTTCCTTGTTGCATCCCTGCATTCCCTGACAACATTCAAATATTCCTCCCAAGGAGCCTGTCTTTTTTTCCCCACTTTCTGTATACTGCCTTATCACTTCCAATGTCTCAGTATCTCTGAAGTTTACAGTCCTGATCACAGAAACACCACACTACCACTTTTGCCAACTTCACTAGCAAGACTCTCAAGACTCTTGATTTTCTCTTGTTTAGAAAAAAAAAATGCACAGAGTTTTGGCACAGATGTTATTACAGGAGGCCAGATGAGAAAAGCACATCCCTTGCATTTAGAGGAATGTCATTTGGCATCACATGCCAAATTAGTTTGGACATTGATCTTGAGAGTAAGAAACATTACCTGCTTAACTCTAGGCATTACATACTTCCCACTCCACAGTTCACTATTTAATTTTTCACATTTGATCTGGATTTTGCTACTCTAGAATCATTAAAGTACCTTATTAAAAATTCAGGGGATCACTAAGGCATCAGTCTACTGTAGGAGGCAAAACTGGATTTACTTTCTTTTCTTTAATCTCCTGGACCTTAATTGCCATATTGACAGAAAAGAAACAGTTGTTTACCTTCCAAAGTCTCAGGAGTGCCTGCCAAATTAATCCTTTTAAGCAGTGTTTCTTCAGCTCCAGAAACAATCAAGTAGCATGCAAAGCAGTGAGATACTCCCTGAAGGGGCAGCAAACATTCACATTGCTTAGAAATTAACCTTGACTATTAGAACATGTCAATTTTTTTCCATTTCTTATAATTCAGAGATTCCAAAAGGTAAATGTTTTCTTAAAGAACAATAAGGACATTTTGAAACTCTTATTGAAAAAAGTTTTGTTACCTAGATAGGTATAGTGGCCAAAACACATATAGAGAAGGGAGGGATTTCCAAGCTTTTTACACTAAAGGGTGAGCTTGCAGAAACTTGAAGTATCAGAGACCCAAATTAACTGGAATTAGGCCAATATCAGCCAGAATCTGGAAAATGTTAAAATTATCTAGACATCTCAAAGCAACACAATAGCTCAAAAGATTATAAAATAATGTATGCTACTACTGAAAAACTGTGTCAGCATGTTCTACAATCAGAGCTCTGTATTTGGGGGGGCTATAACTATTTTTCCTCCCCTGTACTGACCTGTCATCAATTCTCTTGACAAATATAGACTTATATTTGTGTATATAAGTAACTCTTATAATTGAAACACAAAGAAAAATTGTTTCTTCTTATATGATGCATACACTTCAGTTGCAAATGAAATGAAATCTGCTGCAAAAAACCACAAGTGATTCACATTACAGGACCAAACCAGGAACACGTTAATAGGTTTCAGTTAAAAATCCGCAACACAACTGAAATGCTCCAAACGATTTATAACAATTCTCCTCATGCTGTCCTTCACCTGCTCTGATGATAACCTGGGATCTCGAGGCAGAATCATTCCTATAGTGTCTGCAGAAGGAAACATATCTCCAAAAGTTTTGTAAAAACTGCAGCAGATGGTTAATGAAAGGAAGTTTAATTCAAAAGGCAGCTGCCTGCTTAGATGCACTTCAGCATATAGGATGCAACACAGCTACTTTCTTTGTATCTTACGACCTCCCCTCTTTTAGAGATGTCAGAGCCTTTATATGCCATTTCTAAATTTCAATGACTCTCAGTTGTTCTTCCAGCATTATTTTGGCTTGGGAAGCTTAAGATCTTGTTCATAAATAAGGAGGTTATCACTAAAGCTTTAATACGGTTGCAAGAGAAAGCAAATATGAAAGAATATATATGAGAAAGGAGGCTCTTGGTGTTAGCTAGGTTCTGAACAAGATCTGTAGGGGGGATTAAAAGGAGCCAAACTGTCATCATCTTAACATCTTAAGTGCCGAACAGTCTTACATAATTGCAGGCAATGCTACAGAAATTCCACTCAGAGTACTATTGCTGTACCGTTACTGCTAATATTCTTTTTACACACATAGTATTGTTTTTGACCTACTAGGATAACAGAAGTGAAATAAGGCACACAAAAGGTGTCGTTTTCTAAGTTTTATATATAAGTATATATACACACACACACACCCCAAGGCATGAGATACACTGCCAAACAGCTAGAAGACAACCTTCTCATACCTTCTTCTCCACCAAGTATTTGAAAGCTTCTAAAAACATACACTAAGATGAAACATTGAAATTAGAGATATAGCCTCTCATTCATCTCATAATGAAAATGCAAGCAATATTTTACCTATATATATTTTCAGACAAGTTATAGTACAGGAGGTTGCAGTTACAACTCTATTCTTTAAGAAAGGGCCAAAGTATGCATTTTTTTCCCTGCCTTTTGTCAACTCATTACCTTCATTGACTCCTGAAGATTACTAGAGGTGCTTGAGGCAAGAAATGCCTTAGAAAAACAACCCAGAATAGCATCTCACTTCAGGTCTCCTCTCCAGATAACGTTGGTCAGTCCATCAAGTCTTACACTTTACTATTCAAACTCGGTCTTTATTTGAGGGACAATCCGTGTGTAGTCAAGCGGTAGCAGTGGCCCCATTGGTTCTACTGTAGGTAGGCCAGTGTTAGCAAAGAGAACATCTAACTATTTTAATATAAAAAAAAAAATGTCAGCAGTAGGCAGAAGCCCACATGCACAGGGGTTCCAAATATTGTTAAAAACTAAAAGGTTGAACATTATGTGGTAACAAAAAGAAAAAAATCCCAAACCTCTTCAGTATGGACAGGCACCAGAAGCTGACATAATTTTCCCCCTAGAATGTGACTATTTTCTGCCTTTATGGACTTCTACAGCTTCAGAAAGCATACCTCTATTTGCATTCAATCCCAGCAGGCAATGGGCTAAAAATAGTATTAAAAATCCACTCTGTGAATACCAAACAGTACTCTAGGAATTTTATAGTTAAGCCTATTTTTTTCCTAGCAATTACAGGCAATGTTGCAGGAAAAAATAAAACAAGGTTTGTCACTTTTTGCAGAAGTAGTGTTTCTTTTCACAAGAGAAACCATGTATCTTTCATACATATTAATGCACCAGCATGCCTGTATAAGTACACGTTCGTATTCTTCATAGCCTTCCTCCTTTGATATCTATTCCTTCACCACTGCTAGAAACAAAAGAATATACAAAAAGTTGATTTATATTTGCTTTTCAGAGAACACCAGTAAAGATTATTCTTCAGCACTTCTAAAGGCAGTCACAACAGCTTTTAGCTTTGATTCTTTGTACCAGAACCCCTACTCTGCATAGCCTATGATACATATGCATCAAAAAGTTAATTTTAGATAAGCACTGAGAAATCCACAGACCTGAGCACAAGGTATAAACTGGCAAAAGCTAAAATCAGCCTGGCACAAGATTGTTAAAGTACCTACCTACCAGAAAGCAAAAGAGATATCGAAGTTAATGGCACCAGCCAGGACTGAGTACTGCTCTGAATGGCCACTTCAGATGGCCTCTGCTTATTAGAAATATTTATTTTAATGTATGGGAGAAATAGAAGATAGAACAGATTATGCCATAGTGATTATACCTAAGGTCCTTGACATAAAACCAGAAGTATTCCCTCATTCTGCTTTGTGTGCATGTATGAACGTGCATGTGTCTTTTCAAAGGTTTTTAGATCCCTTCCAGAAATAAAGCTGTCCCCTCCACAGGCTGCCAGCACAGAAGCACTTCCTAAGGAGATCTGCATCTATACTGGAACAAGTCATTTGCATCTCTTCCATCATTTTGTAAAGAGAAACACAATATCGAAGATATCAAGATAGCTATATGGTAAAGCAGCTACTATTGAAAGTATTGGTGCTACATAAAATCAGTTTCTTTGGCAAACAGTTCTTGTTTCTTATTACTAAGAAGGAGAGAAACATGTAGTAGAGAAAAGCCTGTAGAGAAATATTTCCAGACAGTTCTAAAGTGAGAAAGTCTTGTAGAGCCTTTAAGTAAAGCTAGAAGATTCTGTATCATGCATATGTTCATACTGTAGGATTTAATGACACCAGAAAACTGCCAAAGCTCTGACTATACTAATGAATAATAAGCCTTAAGATCCCTGAACAGCCTTACTTGGGATTTTCACCTGTGGACCCAGGAGCTACATTTAAGCTCAACCCAAGAACTACTAGTTTCAGCCTAAACTATGCTGTAGGAAGTGCTGGTCTCCAGCTCAACCCTAGCCCTACTCTTCCCTAGCTATGGACCCTGATGAACTGAATCCTGACCTGTGGGATGACTTCCTGGTTTGACCTTGACCATGTCTTATCACCACAGACGTGTCTGGCAATCACTGGATCACTTGATCCTGCAGATTGCCTTCCCAACTTGACTTGGCACCTGCCTCATCCCCATGAGCCTACCTGATGGTTTGGTCTCTTGCTGAACCTGGCCATGACCCCTGGACCTGCCTTGCTTGTGTCACTTCAGTGGTGAAGCCTCAGCCCTGCTCAACATTTATCATGCTCAATTTCCTGCACCTTAGAGGCTTTCATTCCTCTTTGACAGGAACTCTCCCACCTGTAGGTTGGAGGCTGTGTCTAATATTCAGCACCAGAGTGGGGATGATCTAACAAATCTAGAATTCCCAAGTGTGGGCTTGATAGAATTGGCTTCTGTTGAAAGCTGTATTTTTTAACATTCTGTCTCACTCCACTTTAAGGTGCTTCTCTGTCTTTTTTATAGAAGATACAAAAGCATGAAGTCCACAGCTCAGAAGCCAGAAAAGGTTTTGTTTGCCTCTCCCTTTTTTTTTTTTTTTCCTCTCCCCCCCACCCCTCTTTTCCTCCCCACCCTTTTTGTTCTATGGATCATGTTTTTGGGGAATTCAGAGTAAGAAGGACAACCTTCCCAGTATTACTGTGGCAGAGACTGACAAGTTCCTTGAGTTCTGAAGCACAAATGTGAGAAGCACCTTATCTTATGGATAGAAGAATGGTGTTTATGTTGCTGACTGAAGTCTACCAGTTAGGAGCAGGACCAAAAATCATCAGTATCCTCAGGTACAGTCATCAGCTAGACTATAGTTGGGGCTAAGATTTACATCCGATTGGAAGAGGCACGGTCATGTCTGCCATGTCATGTCTGCTAGTATAAGATCTTATGATATTTTTCTTTTTAAAGAGGACAGAGCAAAGAGAATGCCCTGGCAAAACAATTTTGAGTAGTACTACTGCTCAAAACTCTTTTGTCTGTATAGAAGAGGTTTTGTTTGTCTGCCTTGGTGCTATGCTATAGGCATTTAATGATCTGCTTTGTAATCCTCTGGAGCACATGAAATGCCCTCTACCAACCCAAGTATTATTCCATTCATAGCTGACAATATGGCAGAGCAAAATAACAGACTATTTCCTCACACATTCCTACATTCATCTATGCTTTCAAAAGACATAATCCTTTGTAAGACTTGTTTGGTATCTGGTTCCATCTTGAGAGAGACATCTTCTTGACCCATTTCCAGCTCAGCAGTTAAATTTGCTTTCAGTAACCTAACATCTTTTCTCTCTCCTCCCTCTCATCATATAGCAAGTGCGGGGTGGAGACAGAGGTAAAGAAACAAACAAACAAAAAAAAAATACAAACACTCAGAAAGTCTCTTCTCGTTTCTTGTTCCATTTGAACATGCTACTTTGCCCTCCCCTTTTCAAGAAGAAAAACAACCAACAGGGTCACGTGATTCGATCTGTTGTCTCCTAAACAATCAACAATCAAGTCTCCCATAGTGGAGAGCTTTTGAGCAAGAGGAGACCAAAAAAAAGCTAAGAAATTCCTTTCCCTTTTAAAAGCATGACACTTGTATAAGGACTCCCCAAAACAACAGGTATACTGCAAAACAGAAAATAAACGAGAAAAGCTCAAGCAACAGGCATAGCATTAATGTTTTCCCCCATACTTTTAAAGATTTACTGTCTTTGAAGATAGCACCTCGCACCTTTTCAACACAGTAATGGTGCAGAATGCCTACAACCCAGCCAAGGTTCCCAAGCAAAAGAAACATGAGAATAAATTCTTGAGATAGAATTCACATGAAGCAACCTTCCCTTGACTTCACAGTTCTTCCATTCGAGACCCTTTTTAATCTGGAAAGAGTTTAAACATGATGTAAAACCTGCTAATTCACTGACTTAGAGCCAATGCAATAGGTATAATATATATTCCTCATTTTATTTATTAAGCAATTTGTGAGCTTGCCAGTCTTGACATTTCTACATACTAACCATTCTTCTACATAAGCACTGTACATCTTTTAATAAAAGGATAGCTTTAAGCTTGATGGATCAGAACCTATATCTACTTAAAATAATTACAATTTTTGAAATTAGGACAGCTTGTAGTATCAAAACGCATCCACCTTCTCCTGAAAACACTCTGTGGAGATGGCAACCTTAGAAAAAGTAAGAGGACCAGCCCACAGTAGGGCATTGCTTCTCCCACTTGCAGTGCAATCAAGGAAGCAGTATCCTTATTTCCCATTCTAAAACTAAAATCTAAGGAGAAGCAAGTGTGTTGCTGCGACTTTAACATCCAGCTAATTCTATTTGTAATAAAGTATTTAAGGTATATGAGTAAGAAATGGAAGATAAAGCAAAGAAGCACCCACACCAGAAAGCAAGGTTTCTATTCCTTCTGTTTGTTCTTAAGTAAATCCCTAAAGTGAAACTGGGTGGTAAAATAAAATACAAGAAAACCTGCAAGAAATGAAAAAAAAAAGACAGACAGACAGAGAAAGAAAGGAGAAAAAAAAAAAAAAAAAAAGAAAAGAAATACTAATATGGTACCAGTACTTTTATCTCCCTTGCTGCATATAGAATAAAATAGTATAGAATTTATAGCTATTGGCAATCTCAGTTATTCTGTAATTTTACTAAAGACGTTCTCTTTGAGCAAGTTTTTAGACACATGTTGAAGTCAAAAACATGCACAGTACTCATTAGAAAAAAAAGCGTGCAACACAGACACAGGGAAAAGCAGTAATATAGTGACACGTAAAAAAGCTGGGGTCAGAAGCAAATACAGAAGTAGCTAGCACGCTTTGCCTTTTTGCTCCCCCACTCATACTTCCAGGGGAGTACTCTTCCAGGCAGTAAAGGGAATGGTAACAGGCCAAATTATACCCTCTCCAAACAACCTTTAATACCGTAAGCGCAATGCAGCAGTGCAAACTACGCAAAAAAAGATTTGAGCCAGTACGTACTAGGTCATAGGCAAGAGCAGGTAGGGAACTGGGTTTTAGAGGATCAGCCTGCAGGATAAAGAGGGGAATGGCAAAATAAAATTCAGAAAACAAGTTGATCTTACAAATCCAAGAAAGGTAAACTTCAGCCGAAGTAAAGCTCACATAATGCTGCTATACCTATCCAGTTTTTGTAATGTTTGTCAAAGTCTTCTCACTCAGCAGGTGCTCCTTGCCTTTTTTACTATCAGAGAGGGGGAAAATTAGCTAAGAATCACCAATAATGTGGAAAGATTAAGGGGAGCAGCAATATAAATGAAAAAAAAAAAAAACCTATGATAAAACACTTCTTACAACTGCCTATGCTTATTTTGGGAAAGACTATACCCAGTTTAATCTCAGCATCACAGAAAAAACAAGGTGAGTCACGTTTATTATAGGCAAAAAGCATACGTGCAAGATGTTATACAGTAGGTCTTGTCATTCTGGCTTACCTCAGTAGCAATCAGTTCGTGTAGCCATGTCCTTAAACACATTTCATTATTATTATCATTATGCAGTATTCACCATCCAAGGCAGCGCAGCATTACAAAAATTCTTTGACTATAATTAAACAGATCATTTCCTTTTATTTAATACTGAAGAGCAATAAAATGTTATTAGCAGGTAGAAGTTATAATGCCAGTTTATTAGTAACACTGACTTGGTGCCTGCTGATAGTTATTGTGAAGGCCAAAAGGTTAACAAGAGTTGGCTGGGATCAAACAGCTTGCCAGGTGTTTTTCCTTGTGGTTGATGGAGTAGAGCCAATTGAAATTATCAGTTTAGAAGTAGCCACTAGCAACTCTTAGTTTCAACATGGAAACCTTATTTATAAGTCACTTTTTTCCTTCTGTTGCTGTTACAGTTGTCACATAATTTGTAATAATTAGAGCCAGAAGCATCAGCTCTCTCTCAGTTGTCAACAGCTTCTTCATAACATAAAAAAGCAAAATATGGTGTAATACTTTCTATTAAAATAATAATGAATTATTCAGTAAAATAAAGTTTCACAGTTTCCTGTATTTTTGAACAACGTTTGAGGCCCAGAACAGGTGTTAGAATTTTCCAGGGGACTTCTAATTGCCTAATTCATATCTGTAAAGAGCTGTAATAAAATAACAAAAATCTAATTAGATATGAGTCAGGCTGCATGGATAATAAAAGAAATGCATACTCTTGGTTTGGACTAACTACACAGGTATTTGGTCCAAAACAAAGCAGATGGTAAACCTAACAGGTAAGCATCCACTTTATCTTGCAGGTCCTGTGGTTCTCTGATTACTCTTATTTATTTTGGGTACTTCAGCACATCTGTAAAATTAGGCAGATGAAAGACAGCGATAACAGATTCATGTTCCACAAAATCATTGTCAGTGAGAAGAAGAAAAAAAAAAATAGTCACTACCGATTGCACATCAAAGTCCTTAAAAGCACATCTATAATCTAGGTATGGATATAAGTACCTTCTTTCTATATAAAATGGGCTCTTCACTAACCAGAGATGTCACTGAAGCATGAGCCCAGTTATCTGGGACAGCCTTTTGGCCTTTTTGAATTTGTTTGTGCAGATATAGATATATATCACATGTATACACATACACACAGGTGGGTATGTCATATTTACCTACACATTCTATACATACATAGCATACACACACGCACACATTTTATGATCAGTTCTTTAGTCTCCTTGGCTTTTGCCATGAAGTCATTAACTGGAAAAAGATGCAATTGCCATATGTGTTTTGGTTGATTAAAGTTTCATCCCTTTTTCAGAATCTCCTGAAAAAACAAAGTAAAGCTCTGACTATACTACATCAAAAGGAGATTCAGTGAGGTCAGGATTATATCCCAGACAGCTAACTCAAAAAAAAAGGAAGAATAATTGGAAGGGCAAAACAAATTTGTGTGCAACAGAAACATTCGAGAACTATTTTCCAGATGAATTCCATTCCCCAAGGAGGGGCTTGTGTCCTAGGGGCCTTGCCTTTCCAGAGCTACAAAGTATTTCAGACAACTCATTTGAAAATCCTAATGTCGAACTGTTCAGCTTCATTCCCCACCTGTCCATTTTACTGCATTTTCAGTTCAGAACCCTATCATTCTCACAGTGCTGCTAATGACAACAAAATGCTCTGGTCCCTGCAGAAATTTCAGAAAGATAAAGCTGAAGTATCCTGCAAGGACAAAGGGTGCATTAATACAAGGCTCCGAGTATATGGTAATGACTACACAAAGAAAACAGGCTCTCTGGGCTACTTGCTCCAGGCTTTGCCCTTCCTCATAATTAAGTTTTTATTCCCCCTTGATATCAACTAGGAGTTTCCCATGTTCCAACTTCTGTCCAGCTCTTTCCCTGTTACTTCATACCTCTGGGAAGGGTCTGGCTCCCTCTGCTCTGCACCCTCAGCCCTCCAGGAGGCACTAGGGGCTCCCCAAATATCCCTCCTTCTCAGTGGAGGAGACCAGCTCCCACAGCCTCTCCCACATCCTGGCCCTAGTCCCCACCTGTGGGCTTGCTCCAGCATGTTGGCATCTCACCTGCACTGGGAAGCTCCCAACTGGATATGGTACCACAGGAGCAGTCTCACCTGTGCCAGGTAGAGGAGGCCCAGTGCTTCCCTCGACCAAGTGGCTGTACTTGTGCTAACATAATCTGGGACAGGGTTGGCCTTCTTTGCTGCAAGGGCCCACGTGCACCTCGCAGGAATCCAGGACCCCACAGCTGTTTACGCCGCAGTTGGCCCCAGCCTGGGCTGCAGAGTGAGTTCACCCCAGGACAGGCACAGGCCAGGACACTTGCCTGTGCTGGATGCCAGGAAGTTCATTCCAGCCCACTCCTCCAGCCTCAGCACGTCCCTCCTAAAGGCTGCCCTCTAACTTACGAATACCGCCCCCAACTTAATAATGCACATGAATGTGCTATAGGAGACTTTGCTAACATCAGGGTAAACAACATCCACTGCCTGGCCCTCGTCCATACAACTGTCATCTCACATCTCATCTCAGGAGGCAATCAGGTCAGGCATGATTTGCCCTTGATAGATTTGTGCTGGCTGCTTCCAAGCACCTTAGAATTTCTTAGAATCATTATGGTTGGAAAAGACCTTCAAGATCATCGAGTCTAGCCATAAACCCATCACTACCAGGCCTGCTAAATCATGTCCCTGACTGCCTCATCTACATGTTTCTTGAATGCTGTCAGGGACAGTGACTCCACCACTTCCCCGCCCAACCTGTTACAATGCTCGACTACTCTTTCTGTATAGAAATTTCCAAATATCCAACCTGAACCTCCCCTGGTGAAACTTCAGGCCATTTCCTCTTGTCCTGATGGTAGTTATTCTGGAGAAGATAGACCCCCGCCTCACTATAACCTCCTTTCAAGAGCGATAAGGTCTCCCCTGAGCCTCCTTTTCTCCACACTAAATAACCCCATATCCCTCAGCAGCTCTTCATAAGGTCTCTGCTCCAGCCCCTTCAACAGCTTTGCTACCCTTTCCACCTCTCCGCTCCTCCCAGTTCCCTCCTCAAGGCCATGTCCCTGCTCCACCATTTTCCCTCCCCTCAGACCTGCCCTCCTGGATCCAGCCCTCACCACTTCTGGCTCTCATCCCGGAAGATCTTCATGTGCCTGGAAATGTCTTCGAGAAGGATTTGCTCCATAATCTTCCCATAGCTTGAAGTGAGGTTGCCTGGCCTATAGTCATCTAGATTCTCCTATTTGTCCTTCCAGACTACAAGTATGAAGTCAGCTTTCTTTCAGTAGCAGGAACCTCCTTTCATCCCCATGACCTTTCAGGGATGACAGATGGCAGCCTTGCAATGATAGTAGCCATCTCCCTCAGCAGTCAAATGCATCCTGTCTGGTTCTATGAACTAATTTCTGCCCAGCTGGTTAAAAGATCCCTACCTCCATAATCTAATGTAAGCAATATTTCCTTTCAATGTACTAGTAGGCTCAGTAACCTGGGGAGCCAGAGGGAAAACCTTAGCAGTAAAAGCTGAGGCACAGCTGAGGTACCTTTTTTGTTCCCCTGTCCTTCATCACTAGATCCCCTTCCCCACTGAGCAGTGAGCTCACATTTTATTTCCTTTGACTTTCTTCTGCTGCCAATGTACTTATAGCAGTCCTCCCTGTTGTCTTTCACATGCCTTGCTGACCTTGATCTTCCAAGCTCTAGTTCTGCACTCACAGACACTGTCTCTACCCACAGACACTGGGTAGACCATTCCTGCTTCCCCCTTCTATGAATTTCTGTGCATTTGAGCCCAATGAGGAAGTCTCTTTTCATCTATGCCGATTTTCTGTCATGGTTGCTCAGCTTCCTATCCTCTGCAGGGGACGGTTCTTGTCCTTTGAGGATTCTTGAAGAATTCTTCAAGAATCAAGAAGATTCTTTTTGAACCAAGACACAATGTTTTCTACCCCGCCTAAGTGATTTTTGAGCTTTTATTTCCTTCTTCAGATACAGTTTAGAAACTACGAAGTCTGATTTCTATTTGTTAGTCATTTCCACTGTTGAGGGCTAATCTCCCCAATACCAAAAATCCTTTTCAAAGAGCTTCGTCTTGCTATTTGAACTTGGTAATGTATTTAAATACCCTCTTCACCTAAAATCACGCTTCAAGTCAAGAAGTAATTGATTCCTAAATACTTTTTTCTGAACTCAGTAGAAATTTTGTAATATTTCCCCAAGCTTAGCAAATATAAATAAGGCCCAATCCATTGCCATCATAATTACTATCGTATATCCATCTTTTGTGGAAGAACTCTTTTGTTCTTCAGTAAGCAACTTTTTGTTATTAGATTGTTTGAGATTCAGCAATAGCACTACACAGTGCAGTTTTATTAGCACGCAAGCCAAAAAAATGATTCAAGAACATGCAGCTTTTCTGAACTGGATTTAAATCATCATCAATCATTCCATATACTATAATAAAAGCTTCCCTTCCTGCCTGTTTTTACAAACGCTACTGCATGCTTTCCTGACAAAGGCCTCTGGTGGCCAAAAGGCATCTCTCCAAGAAGTCCTATCTGTAGAACTTGTCCATATAGGAAAGATATATACCTTAAAAGTCAAGAATATGTTTGGAATTTTCACCCTCTCCTATTATTTCTTTTACAGTACTGTAACCTTCACAACAATGACATGCTATCTTTTTTAAAAATATGTTTTGATGTACTGTTCAAGTAATCATAGCAACTAGTTTTAGCAATTTACTCATATATATGTTCATATTTCTCACTATTCCCCTCTGAACCTTTGCTCATTTTTATCCACCCCTTTTTGCTTTTCCTTTCAATGCAATCCAACCCCAAGAGATTCTTCTTTTCATACATACACAATTTTGTTTTGAATTGCCCAGAAATCCAATTGGCCAAGTAGCAAACCTATATATCCTATATTGCTTGATAGAGACAGACCACTCTCCTCTGGCTAATCCACAAAGCTTCCTGGCTCCTTAAATTATCAATATCCAAAACAGAGAGAGTTAGATGTGGTTTGCAATAGCTTCAACATAGGTAGATGTTAAAGTGTCCAAGCCTGTATCTATTTTGCAGGTAGGCAAAACTAGAGGGTAATGCAGTTCAAGACTAGTTAGTCTGAGGCCTTTCCAAAGCATCACCCTGATTTAAAGTAATTCTGGATAATCTCAATATAATACAAGTCAGGGCACATGCAGTAATTCTCCTCTAACCCAATTACTAAGTCACTTCAGGGCACATGTACAGTCTTGTTCACATAAGAAAATGAAAAGCAAATCATTTATCATTCTTAATTCTTCATGACTGTATTATCACAACTTGAGATTGTAACTATATATACTTCACTCAATTTCCTTGGGCATTTTGATTTAGCACAGGGCTTGTTTCTAACTGACAATAATCAATCCATTAACACTTACAGCTTAGTACAGTTTCACAAAATTATAAAAATAATGTTAAATAATTTAGTACAAGTCATCCAGACCTGAAGAATGCTTTTCAAAGAATAACATTTGTATATTCTGTATTATATTTAAAAGATACGTCCCTTTGGATTAGATGATATCTAACTGCTTCATAGGTAAACTACACGAAGTCCTTGTCATACTAAGGGAGGAAGTAATCTCTGTTCCCAGGAGGCTCTATTTTTTTTAGTGTATATGGGTGTTTGCCTATACTAACCAGCCATTTTGTGAACATTTTTTTAGTCTAGTCAGGCTTCCTTAAATAACTAATTACATAGATTGATTGTTTTGACTGTAAACATTTTTATCTTCAACTCGGATGTGGTTTCTGCTCAGTGTTGAAGGCAGTGAAATAGCAGGTCAGACACTGCCTGATCAAGGAATGGAGCCAGTAGAGCTCAGTCAGCTCCAAATGCTCAGAGTACCATGGGATCTGGTAACTGGACATTGTGTCATAATATAACCAGGGTACAGGGAAACTAATTAAGTTTCTATACATGACCTTGCTATAGGAATTTAGGAATACAGGAGTCAGTCTTCTTTTAACATTGGAGATGCTTGTTAGTACGAATCTGCATGCACATAAGCACGCTTATCTATGTGATAAAAAATAAAAATAAGTTAAAAAGGGAACAAGTGTTAAAAAAGTATTTTAAAAAGTATCACTGGGTAACCAGGGCGGAGATTTAGAAAGCACTGGCTAGAACACCCTGCTCCTGTTGAAATAAGTGGCCTAAGTCTGCTTGTATTAAAATTGCTGGCACTGGTCTCCTAGAGAAAATGGTTAGGTCAATAGCTTAGTGATTTAAAATCCCTCCCCATCAGGAGGACAGGAACTATGTCCAGGAACAAGGACGAGTTACTCTAAAAGCAGAAGAAGACGACAAAAAAAAAAATCTTTCCAGACAAATCTGACTACAATTTTGAAAAAGATTACAAGGTTAGCAGCTGAGGGTATTATAGCAAACTGAATATAGTGGAATCTAAGCAAAGAATATGATAGACTGCTATGCAAACATCTTACATGAAAGAATTAATTCAGATAAGCTTGAATATAGATGTTGAGGTATGGAAAGCCAACAAAAAGACTATGGACAAAAAGTATTATCCGAGTGAGGAATTGACTGGACACCTTAGTTCTTCCAATGCTTTTCTAAACTTTTCCAGCACAGCCTAAGACTTTTAGAATTTGCTTAAAGACAGAGGCAAAGAAGATGAAAGAGGGAAAGGTGAAAGAGCAAAATCCAGAATCAACACAGCATATCTAACTCTCAAGAAAATTAAGTGGCATCCAGGGTCTATAAAGATGTATGAAGATTTGTCTGTTATTTATATGATTCTGCTCCTTGTGTCTTTTGTTTGTCTCCTTCAGCTGGAACATCTTGTCTTTTAGATAGTCTTGTCTTCGGGACACGGCTTGTAATTTTGCTCTGTACTTTATTCAATGTCTAACAATTTAGGTCCCCAAATGGCTCAGATTCCTCATGGTATTACTTCAATATAAATGTTAAACAACAATATTATTGCTATGCTATATAGTTGATCCACATCAAGGGATTTGGAGTTGATTCATTCATCATTGTCAGACAGGCAGTTTAAATTCCACTCGAGTTCATAAGCAACAACCTAAGAATAATGTGATCACTTTTTAAGGGTATGGAGGGAAAAGGAGTCTTGGGGACAATTTGAAGTGAAGGAAGTTAACTCAACTGAAGCCAAACTGGAGCTCGACAACTTCATGCACGTTAGTGTACTTTGTTTTCTGAATCTGTGGCGGGTAATCTGCAGCTCCATGAGACTTGTCCGCAGGATGCTCCTCAAGTTACCTTAGGGCATGTGGCTGGCATTTCCAGGAGTCAAGCACCTCCCAGTCCCCAGGGCCTATGGCCATGTGCCTCTGTAGTGAGTCCATCGGCATTGGACTGATTTTAGGCAGACGAGATTGGGGTCATTCACTGTAAAATTTCTGTGATTCTCTGCAAATCTTCTCTGCGCTTTTGCACCCTGCAAAAGTGCGTGTAACTAAAAATTTCTTCTCCTTCCTTTTACCATTTCCAGCGCAAGCAATCTTTCAGGAAGCCCTTCTACTTTACCAGTCATCGTGCTTTTTTCTCAAGTGGCATGTCTACCATCAAACTCAAATTGATCAGATTGCATTAGCCTCCAACAGAACCACCAGACCTGAAACTTAATTACAGATTACAGCTATTCGGAAGCAAGGGCACAGACCTCCAACTGATCCAGGTCAGAAGAAAATTTCACACAAGGTCTCTTACCTGTATATTCATCATGGTGTGGAAGTAATAAAATGCAAACCTCAGTATATATTACTCAATGACAAACACTACAGTGAAACTTGGTTCCTGTTCTTAACAATATATTTCAAAGGGGTATCACAGAAAAGCACATTAGGAAAATGTTTTCTTTGGATATAGATTAGGGGAGCACCTTAGTACCTTAACTGGATAAGATGGAAAGGGAAGGAAAAAAAAATTCTGTGTTCAGTGAAAACTCCAGGAGATTTTTGCAACTTTTAGCATATTAGCCTGTGTTTGCCCTAAGCACAATTTGGGGTTAATTCTGAGCATCTGATTTATCCTGTGATGACTGCATTATTGGTTGCATTCCAGTCAAAGAAAAACAAAACTGAAAGTATGAAGAAGGTAGTCCAGAAACACTTTTGCATACAGTTCCCAAAAGTGTAAGGAGTAATCCCTGTGTTTTAGGGGGTATTTTGCTTGTTTTATGAAATACATTAGCATTCTTTTCAATGAAAGGCATGACAAATAGAAATCAAGATACTTGGAATGAGGATGTTGCTTTCCCAAGTAAATTTGACAGTACTTTATTAAAAAGGATAATTTTAGAAAGGGTACACTTAAAAGCAGAGGTTTGAAGTGATATATTTCCTCTATATAATAGGAAAAAAATGATGGAGGAAAGGATTTTTGCCTCAAACAAACAAAAAAAAAAACAACCAAACAAAACCTGCTCCTCTGTCTGCAATCTCTGTTTCTTTCTTTCATCATTTCTTTTCATTTTAACTAACAGTCAAGGGGTCAACAAATATTCCTCAAATAAAATATTTTCTTTCCAATTACTGTTCCTGCTCACTAGTAGCCTTCTCCTAGGAAAGCGCAGCAGCTGAAGCACTCAGCAGTATGTGAACTCCTGCATCTTTCACATTGCGTGACTGGGTACCCAAGGGCAGGAGAGCAGCCCTCTCAAATGCCTAACAAATGCACTCAACTCGAAAGAGACAGCGCTGTTGTCAATGGCCTCTGGAATCAACTTGCCAGCGATGGGGGCACGGGAAGAAGAAAAGAGAGAAGCGCAAGGAGAGAGCAAGAGCCTGCTCCACAGCTCAGTGCCACAAGAAATGTAACTGCGCTTTGTTTACTAACAAAGGTGTCAGATGCTTTTTTGATGCTTGGAATTTTTCATATGCACTGCTGTGATCAGATGGGCTTTTCATCCTGCAAGTGAGAAACTTGTGGAGGGGTGGATTTTTTTTTGTTTGATTTTTGCTTGTTTGGCAGATTAGTTTTGTCTTTTTTGACCCTTTTGTCTCTATATCAACCTTGTTCTGGACGGTGACCCAGGAGCCAAGTCTGTGCGAGACTGGCAGTGGGAGCTGGTCCAGTCTTTCTACTGAGGCACACATTTAGGGCAGGTTTTCAGTGCCATTGGTTGATGAGAGGAGAGGAGCTATTTTTAGATAGCTAATTTCCAGTATCTGAATGGAGGGGGAATGCTTCCTCAGAGCGATCCCTGCAAAAATCCTGACAACTAACTTCTATACTCATCTCACTGACATCTTAATATTTGCACCAAGGTAAGAGTTCACAGAGCTTTCTATTTCCCCTGATTTTTTTTTCTTTTTTTTTCTTCCCTCTCCTTTTCCTACATCTCCATGGATTTTGGATCTTCAAGCTTTTTGGACCAATATTTTTGTGGAAAAGTTTATACAGTGCTACTATATGGGCTAGTGATCTTTATCCACTACTGTTAGAATTATCATGAAACACACTTCTACATGTCCCATTCAAATGGGATTTTTCTTTCTTGAAAAATCACTTAAAAAACAACATTAGTCAACTTAAAGCTATATCAATAGTGTTCTGTTTAGTTTTTTATTAAAAACTAGATATTAGAAATGAATCAATAACTAGGCAACTAAAAGTAAGCATAAATTTTATAGAAATTGTCAATGCTGACTTTTCATTAAACACTCTCACTCGTATAACGTTAGATCACTATTTTAAAAAAGCCTTTAAAAGTTATTGATAGCAATAAAACTTTTATTTTTCTTTCTCTCTCTCTTTTTTTTTTTTTTTTTTTGCCTTTTTTTCTTCTATATGAACATTCAGTAAACACAGGAATCAGATTTTTTTTTTTCCTCCAAACACTCCCGTTTTACTCTTGCTTCAGACACTGTCCTTCACAGCGATCATGGTAAAACGCAGATCAAAACAGCAGGACAAACCTGAGTACTCCAACACCGAAGGGAAGCCCTAGCTCCTTTCCATTCACAGAAGTGAACACAGTGAACACTGGTGATACCGTCACGTTCCTTTGACAGTCTTGTGCCATCATGTGGCCAAACTCAGTAACACTCCAATATCCCAAACCTTAGATCTGTTCTGCAATTTTAAATACAAGATGAAAATGAGATAGAAAACGACCTGACTGCAAAAATGTATTCTTCATTCGGGCTTCGGTCTCCAGCAGGATTCCAAGATTCCTCTAGTGACACTACCTTTTCTAATCCTGAATTGTTCCTAGCAAACCAAATAAGGGTTATAAGCTCTGTACCTCGGTAAGTATATTGCTGCCACAAAAATAAAACCCTAATATGTCTTCAGAAAGTTCTGCATTTCTAGTAGGTGCCGTTATATCCTTGCAAATCAGAGAGGAGCTCAATCCTGCTTTGCAGCTGCGGAGAAGGTGCTGACTGACCACCCCGCCAAATGAATCAGGCTGATTAGCTGTCTGGAGCAAACTGCCTCCAGCCCAACACAGAGCGGTCACCTTTACACATAACAGCACAAGAAAATTACAATTTCAAAAACATGCAGACACTTATACTAAAATAGCAAATCCAGTCATTTTCGTGACTGTGGCTTAACACAATTTCATGCCCTCGCAGCCTTGCTGGGTGGCATTTTCTGCTCCTTTCTCTTCTCGAGGCGAAGGCGAGTGATTAGAGCTGGCAGACCTGGCTAGCCCCAACGCAGCAGGCTGGGCTGCGTGGTGCATAGAGCCACAACGCTGGTTGTTACCAAAACGCGCTCAGCACACGTCAGCCCTTGGGCGGGCGTCACGGGTCAGACCAGCCTGATCACAGACACGGACCACACTGTGGCGCAGGGATGAGCAACTGCAGAGTCACCTCTCCTCACCTCGTGTATATAAATATTGGAGGTTGTAAAATAAGGCTTGTACTAGAGAATAGAATGAAATATAAACAGTCTATCATCCTCTCCGGAATGAAGGAGGACTTGAGCTCCAGCTTAACTCAGGCATTTATTCACAGAGCTTGAAGCCAGACAAAACCATTATAATCATCTTTACTGACCTTCTGTACACCACAGGCCACTAAATTTTACCCAGTTAGAATGAAATAAGTCCAATAACTTTTGTACAACTAAAGCTTGTCTTTCAAAAAGGGATCAAGTCCTGTTCTTAAAATAAGAGCAACTAAGAGTCCAAACACTTCTCTTGGCAGTTTGTATCAGTGATGATCACACACATTTTTAAAACTGTGTCTTATTATCACATTTGTGTTTGGCATCAGCTTCCAGCCACTGATTTGCTCTGTCTTTCTGTGTTAGTTTGAAGAGCCCTTTTCTACCCAGTATTTTATTTCCTAAAAGGCACAAACATTGCAATCAGATCATCTGGGAGTCATCTCCTTGACAGCTACACAGATTGAAATAATCTTGTTTTTCTGCTACAAGTCTTCTCCAGTATGAGAAGCCTGTCTTTTGCACCTGCCATAATTTTGAACATCAAATCATAAAAATCAGAAACAGTAAAAACCTTTCCTCCCTGCCCCTACTTCTTGAGCCCAACAGCCCAGCACCTCAAAAGCCGTTTTTGACACAACCTTGCATTAAAGGTTTGAGATCCTTATTCTGCTCAAACACCTAAGTTTTTTAATGTTTGTGAAGATTCAGTCCCCCATGACAAAGCTACTACCTGTCTCTCACTGTTCCTGAATCAAAGTTTGTATTGTGTGAATGTGGATTTCACGTGAATAAGTGATATATTGACTTATAAGTCAGTAAATGATGTGGATATGAAAAACTGTCACTGTTCTCAGCAATATTTAGCACTCTGCTTTGTCAAGGCTTTAAATTAGCCTTAGGTATGCATTTATTCCCAGAAGATGAGGATGCTAAATGCTATCCACATTCAGCTTTAAGATTCATTAGTAGTGCCACTTTTTATTTGGCAAAAACTAACAACTATTTTCCTGGCTGGTAATACCTAGTACCTAAAGACATGTTACATGTTTGACTAACCCAGTAGAGTGCTACCTCTTTAAATAACTGTAACATTACATCAAAGTCTATTATAGCTTTTTCCATAAATAAATCATATTTCCTGGCATTTAATTTTACCTAAATCTATCACTTCTTTATAAATCAACTCTGCATCATTTCCTCAATGATGAATCTGAGAGAGATATCATGATAGTGGGTCTTTTATTGTCCATATCACCACATTTGTCTTAAAATATATTGCCAAAAAACTATTCCTCTTGGAGAGTTCTGGAATTTTTACGGTATTCCAAAATGGATAAAGAGAATGAAGAAACACAAACTCATCTAACTCTTTTGTATCCTTGATAAAACTTTTCTTGAATCAGCAAACCTAGCTGTTAATATCTAAAAGGCTTTGTTCAACAAAACTTCTCAAAATTACCAGCAGATTAAAAAATAGGTATATAAATGTATCATTTCACTTCTTTCTCAGTGCCAAGAAGTATTTGTTGAATATATCTCCCATTTTTGAATCAGTTATTGACAGTTTTACTTATTCATAGACCTCTACTGCTTCCATAATTTTGCTTCCAAAATATTTTCTGTTCTCTATATTCTCTAATTTTTTGTGGACATTAACTTCTGAAATACTGTTGGCATGTCATAGATTTTTTATTTGTAAAAAACAAGTTTTTCCAATCTTCTGCACTTCCTAATGTTTAATCTGACTACTATATTTCCTTTTTCCTTCTGTTGCATACTAGTACCTCCTATTTATTTAATAACACACTTTTACCTGAATAGGCTTGTAGAGTGTAGACTTGAGGCATCCTCCCTGTGTAAGAAAGTATTTCATGCACTTTTTTCCATTCCCATTTTCCATCCAAGTTTGCTCATAATTTTCCTCAACTTTCAGAAGTTAGCTTTGATAGTTTGGTGTTACCAGTCAAACAGTTCCCCTTTTCCTTTCTAAATTTCAGTAGATAATTTAGGTAATTCAGTAGGTAGTGCCTATTTGTTCACTTTCTTCTAGGCTAAAGACTAATATTTCTTAAAATATCATGCCAAAGTAGGAATGGCAATTACTGTGTCCTGAGTGTAACAGATAGCATACAAGAGAAAACTGTAACTTACAGTATTTTTGAAATTCTAAAAAATATATTTCTGTTGACTGCATGACACATTCAGTATGTGACACTCAAGTTGAAGTTGCACATAAACTACCTGTACTGCAGGGAGATGCTTAGACAATCACTTACAGCGTTCTGTGGGACTTGGTAACCTCTAAGACAGTATATTCTTCCCCACTTCAAGCTCTGTTAGTTGAACACCACTGAATATGTATTCAAGGTCACTTTTACCTTGCCAACCACAGTACAAAACAAATATAATGACCCCATAATATTTCTGAACATGTCATAGCCAGTCATTTTAACATCCTTTGGATCTATCAGTCAGGTTCAAAATTCCACTCATTTCACATCCTCTGGAGGTCAACCTCTGAACATGGCAAATGCAAAATGCACCTAACTAAATACAGCAGTCCATAACTTTATGTTTAGCTAAGTTACTCTCAGGCCCAAGAGGGAGACAAAGTGTGTTTTATGTACCTTCTGCAATACCCAGACATTTGAAGCTGCTCTAAGCTGTATTTGATAATTTGGATTTTCCTACTGCCTGTGTTCCAAATATTCCTGAGACCTAGTGAAACAAAACAGCTAGTTGGACTCCAGTGTCTCAGGTTTCCTCTGTCTCAAAAAAACCTTGAACCAGGCAGGCAGGCAGGCAGGCAGGCAGCTTTTACAGCCTCCTCCCATTGCTAAAGTACCTACCAACACCAGAGAATAGTGCCCACGCCAACAAAATAGATTCTATTTCTACCGCTAGCAAACCCCTACAATTTCTCCCCTAAGCATGATAGCCCTTCCACTCAAACACAAAGAATAAAGTTTCACACAGTATTTACACAAACCTAAGACCAGAAAAAAAGCTGAGCTGTACAGCATAGACCATCAGGTACAGCCTTAGCCAAAAGAAAGTGAGGAGCAGAGACACTAGATCCAAGAGATGTAGGCTTCTATCTTCCTAATGAAAAATTTCAGTAGTTGAAGGCGTGCATGGTAAGCAAACTGCATCTGATCAGTGAAAACTCAAGTCACTTAGTAAAATGTTGACTTGCTACAAATTGCTTTTGCAAAAAAATTCAGTGTAATTTGATGTTGTTCATCAAGACCTGATACAAGAGGATACTTGAGATAAACTAACAAATTGCTGAAAACTGGCACTAACTTTAAGTCGAACATTAGTTCATGAAAAATACTTCAGAAAGGGGATAATCACAATTCATTCTGCAGATCAAATTAAAGAAACAAAAAATAGCTACAGCCATTGAGTTACTAGCTCTAGTTAAATAAAAAGAAATTCACTAAGCCGCACCATATGTTTCAAGGAGCAGCTGGAGTCTCAAACACTATCTTTCAATCAGAAGCACCTTGAACAACGTGAGTAAAAATCTCCCAACTTTAGCTCTAAGCTACCTTAAATATTGCCATTTGATTCATTTATCATCACCTTCAAGCAACTCTGTCCCCAAATTTAAGTGACATTTAAGTGCTATGGTAAGAACTGGACAGAATTGAACTCATCTAATTATCATCCTATTCATCTGTGGCAGGAAGAATAACATTTGGGATTTGTTTAATTTCTCTCTTTAGTAAAGATGCTGTTCTAACCTGAGGTTTAATAGTTTCATACTTTAACCTCAGAGTGAGAAACAAAAATCTCAGTGTGAGAAACAGGAAAGCCAGGAAAACAGTAAGGAAGATTATATTATGTTTGTTGTAGTATTGAATATCATCTTCTATCACAAAATCAGCCAGTCAGTTCTTGTTGCTGTTGTTACATAATAACAAAAAAAAAACACCTTTCAGTCAGAAAGGCCCAGTATAAAGAAGACTCATCCTCTAGTAATTAAATCAACAACCTGGAAAGTTGTGAACTTTTTAAGGTAAGGAGGGGGAAAAAAAAGAAAGAATAAAAAAGGCAGCTTTTCATTTCTATTTAGCTTCAGCATAGCAGGTTACAATATTCTCACAATATATCCAATTTTTAGTGTGATTTTTGCCTGTGAACTATCCTGTATTTGTCATCTGTCACAGGTCATTTAGCTCAGACAGGATGATAATAATAGGAGGAAGATGCAGAGAAAAAGAATGCTTACAAGTCATCATGTTGACAGGGAAGGACAGAATACATGTTATTTTGTTCCATTTTACTATAAGATAGTTCTCCAAACTGTATGCACTTGTGAGCTTTAGGATACTTCTGTGCACTTTTCTTAAAGATAGGAAAGGTGTGACCACAACTGTTGGCACAGCTTATTCCCCTCAAGTTTATACCAAATAAAGCTATGCCTGAAGGCTGAATCAGGCTTATTCATTATAATAACGCACAGACTTTTCCATGCTCTACTATATATTTAGTCTCCTAAATATATATACATTTCAAACTTTTACATACAAATATTGAGTGCTTAATCTGATTGATGGTGAAGTAATAAAACTTAAGAGAGCAGTGAATCGTGAATGAGAAGTCTCCAAGAATAGAAATCTGCAGCATTTGTATTTTCTGTTTTTCTCTTCCTTAGCTAACTTTTATCTTTATAGCTACTGTCTAGGCAATCAATAAAAGGCTTTTACATATCTTTTAATGTCTTGCTTCAAAGTTCATAGCTTATATCGTCTCCCAGTATGCTGCTGTCTGTGTTATTGTTATAATCTACTTTGCTTTATTTAGTAGATGGCAATTTATCCTTTAATGCCTTTTGTGTGAAGAATTGTTAAAACTGATCAGCTACCTATTAGCTAATATTCTCTTATTACTGAATTCTTCGGACTGACATGGAAATGCTATATAAAATGTCAGAAAGCTGCTAACTCTGGTAACTGCCCTCTAACTATCAGCAGGGCATGGATGCTGAAATTCTAATTGGAATAGAAGTCTAGAAATGCAAGGAGACAAAAGCAAGCCCTTTTCTAGCTGAGCCAGGAAGCAATGTTTGATTTACCTCTCCAGGTCTACCACTATAATTTCGTACCTCATTAGGGACTGCATGCAGGAGCATGCTCCTGTGCCAGGACAGAAGCCTTGCCCTACTGTCAGAACTGCCATATGAGCCCCATACCTTGTCTTTGAGGACGGTGACTACCAGAAGGCACAAGAAACTCCACAACAAACATGATTTTGCAATAATACAACCCTTGAGGGAGTTTTTTTCCTAAGCCCAAGCAATTGGTAATTGGCTTATGACCTAAAGCATGAAGGTTTATATCCCTATCTCACTACAAGCTGTTGTGCTTTGAATCAATGACCACACTAGAATAAACTAAATCAACTAGTAGAGCCTCTCCTCTGGTTGCTGGATTGAGGATACTTTAGTTTTGGAAACTGCCATGGATCCAGGCAAACAGAAATGCTTGTGCATGTTCATCAGTTCTGCAAATCTGGAGAGATATCCCTTTTCTGATACAAGCCTAAGCCAAGAGAAGTAAATCACTGCTTCTATCATTTGGAAATTGCTAAGTCTCTCTTTTATCTTAATTCATAGTTGTAGAGAACAACAATTTCCATATAGGGATCAACTCCCATGGATCTTTACATACAAATTTACTTATTTTATTTAAAAATTTCTTTCTCTCCCTGATTATCAATAGTATTTTAAAACTACTCAGTTGAGAATAGAGTTGCTTTTGCAAGACTATTCAGATATTTGTCTTGGTCACAGAAATTGGCCAGCTGTACAGGTTACTTACCTTAGAGAAAGCATTTAAAGGTACAGGTAACAGCTATCCAATATGAATGCCTTAAGTTCTCAGAACAAGTCACATCTGACATCCCATTTGTCATCCTCAAATCCTGAGACTAGAAGATAAATGGGTCTCAAAGTTGAAGGGAATCCTTCAGACAAATCATTTAAAAATTAATAAGTTAATAAAGCACGGAGATGCTTATGCAGAACAGTCATCAGGCTCATGTGCTGGGATTTTGCTCAGACGTCTTTAAATAACTTCCTAGATAAAGAAGAGAATTTAATTTTCCTGATAAAATTACATCGATTAATCAGGTAGTACAGCAAAGGATGTATTTCCCTTCTATAAGGGGAAACCAGCTAAGTTATGATAAAGAATTTATTAGCAAGAAGAGTTCTCCTTAGACTTCCTTGGGAAATGAAGGACAAGCCAATAGTAAAATATTTTAAAGCTCATTGTGGGCTTTTGGAGCACTGGTGAAATGTGCACCATCTATCAAGATTATTAAGATGAAACTATTAACCCTCTGACAGTTTAATAACCATTCTTTATGTTATAATAACACAGGGTCCCTTTGGGATCAGAGTTCCAATTTTGGAGGCAGTGTCCATCATTTGTCAAGGAAATTGAACCTTTGTGTTGAGCAAAACAGCAACAGGACTAGCCTCCCCCACCGTTTACTCCCCTAACTACACAGCCTGCAGCTTCGGGGCCAGGGCTCTCTCTTTTTACAGGCCTTTTCCTGTAAATAGAGTCATTTGGTCTGCACACTGCTCGTGGGATCACAAATCACTGAGCTATAAGAACTAAAGAGAACAGAGGGTCAATGAAGTTCAGTCTCATAACCTGAACACTCCTGCAGCTCGTAAGACTTTAGACCTTTTATAGCACTGACGTGTTATGGTAGCAGCAGATAAACGTCAAATCCCAGACAACTTACACCAGTTACCCCTCCTTTCAGTTATGAAGTGACCAGTCACGTAGCAGCCAGAAGAGAATATTCATGCCCCTTGGCATGCACTTTGTGACAGAAGTCAATAATGGAAACTAGGACAATTACCACTCACACTACACACGTACTTGTGTTTCCGTTCCATCAGGTTTAACATTCACACACTTACTGGAACCCGATGGCATTCTGGAACTCACAGGAAAGCACTTTTCTTTTTAAATAATCATTAAGTAGCACTGCAGTCCAATGCACAGCACTAATGAGGGAATCCGTAAGCAATTGGTATTCCAATGCAAACTGTGCATTGCTATTACCTGGGGAGGAGTCTGACTGACGACTTTTCCCCCTCTTCATGATTTTCCCACTGTGCGTTTCCAAAAAATCTTTCTTTCATTGAGCTACCACCCAATTAAACGTATGACCAAGGGCAATATGAGGTAGGGTAACACACATAAGGACCTTAAACAGTTTTCCGTGCCTCAGAATGCAGTCAGCTACCCTGTTAATATGTATTCTTTAAAGGTTTGTAAATGATGTCTTATGCAATGAAGAGTCACCCAGCAAGCAGGTAAGCTACCTTCAAATTGAGTATTTTTTCTGCACTGGAAACTGTTTAGATTGCATCACCCTAACCTAAAAATAAGCAAGCTTCCATCTTACTGTTTGCACATCCTTTTTTAACATGAACTCCAAATACCATTATTGCAAGCCACCATACTGTTATATAGCACAAGCAGCGATGGTCTGCTTGGCTAGCATCTTACTGTGGGACTGAACATCTCTGAATTCATTGTTAGGTACTTTCCCACAGTTCCTGTGACCTTGACAGATCACAAACAAAACATAAAACTAAAGTTCAAGATTTGGTGATGTACCTAAATCCCTTCCGAGACTAACACTGCACCTTCAAAATAAACCTTCCTGTTGACTAATTCTGTTTTGAGCTTTGTCTCTTACCTCATGATACTTTGAAAGACAAACATAAATGCTCTTGGACGTAATGAAACTGTTTTGTATGAATAACAGACTGAATATTTCAAAAGTATCAGAGACATGAAAAAATGTCTTAAAACATTTTTCATCTTCAGGTCAGCTAATCAATTATTCATGGGAGAAAATCCTGTTATTTCCTACTAAATCAACCATGAAGTATTATTGTCTAGTCAATGAAAAAAAGAACTGCAGTGGAAAACTAAGAAGAACATATACTGAAATATATTTTCAATTCTTAGCAATCTGAGTACCAAGGTTGAGGTTGAAGGCCACAGAAACTTCTAACTTCAAAACTCACCTTTAAGGAATGGTTTTCCATAGATTTGAGTGTTTGGTCTCTAGAGTGTTTGAAGATTAACAATCAGTTTATCGTTGCTTCCTCACCTATAGCTTTATTTCACTTCAGACCTACGGGAGCTCCTCCAATTCAGAAATAGCCTTGAGTGGGTATAGAAGGTATAAATTGTACCGTCGTGGAAATAAGGATACATTAACATTTACACAAACACAAGTGTAAAAATCTTCAGTGACGCTGACTTTAAAACTCTGTACTAAGAAGTAATCTACATTTCATGATTCAGGATATATATGGACAGGCCTAGAGGTGACAGAGAAACGTGGCTCTTGGCTCTCAAACACATGAACTCCCCAAAACCCTGATGCAAAAGGGCTGTCTGGCGCGTCTACAGTACTTCTGTGTTGTATCATAGCCCACGGAATCTGCTATAAGAGTGCTAACATTTAGTAGTCTATCGCATACATATAACAAAGCAATAGCATGAAAAACCGTACCATTTCACTTACTGAATATTCCTAAAACCAACCAATCAACCAACCAACAACCAGCTCAGGAACAGAACTTCTAAGCTGGTCTGTTTCACTGCCAGTGGATTACTGGTAACTGGACAGCATCCAACAATCCACCAAACAGGGAGCGGAGAATTGGAGTATGTGAATGAGGTAGGAAGTGCGTAGTTTCCCAATGCATTCTCCATAAGAAAACACAATCCTGAAAAGCTGTGCAGACTGCCTTGAGAAGGAGAGACAAGAGTGACAAGAAAAAGAACCATATTTCCATATTTCTGTAACAAGAAGTGCTAAGCAGGAAGGCTTTCTTAAACACAACAAACCAGTCAAAAGTTCACCAGAATCAAAGGTTTGAGATTTGCCGTTTTTTTTTTTTTTTCTCTGTACACTGCATGTATGCATCCTGGGATGTGGAAAAATATATACTTCTTTTTTAAACCTAAGAAGTACTGTATATAGTTCAGAAAAAGAATAAAAGAAGAGACAAACAGAATACAAGAGGCAGAGATCTGAAATTATCAGCATGAAGAGAGTCAAAATTAGCCTGATTTTTCAAAATAATGTTTTGCAGCAAACTCTGGCAAACCATTTCATTTCCTATGGAAACTTTCAAATAGCCTAAAGGCATTCTCTGCCCAGCTGTACAATGTATCAGCTAAATGTCTTCCGAGTGAAAAGACTCTCACAACAGAGGCACCTGCAGGATGTAACAACACCCGTCTATTTCACATATTTGTTCAAGGCAACCACGTAGTTCTACTGGCTCATCATTTACATTCACAATGGCCAGCTGGCACCGTCTAAATGAAACGTTAAACTTGTTTGTGCTGTCATCTAAAAAAATTTAAAAAAAAAACCCCAAAACAGCAAGAAATGAAAGGCACGTCTTCAAAAGTTCTTCCAGATTCTGAAACCTTTAATTGCACTTTCAACTGCCAACCAATCAAAACATGCTGGTTTTCATATATGATGAGCATTAGTGTACCAAAAAAGATAAAGCTTTGTAATCTCCCAAAATACTGACAGACCAACTTGCCTCATCAGGGAGTTTGGAAAAGGAAGTACAGTTATTGCAAGTGCCTGCTTCGTTATCAGACCACAATCCAACAGAAAAGTTAACCATATGTTGCGCTTTAACAAGGCAATGGAGAGAACAAAACAGAAAGCCTTGTAGTTAAGTCTTCTAAAAATATGTGCATCTGCCAAATTCTCTAGAGTAAAATCCTACCTTGGTTTAGTTTAGAAGAAACATTTCCACTGATTTGAGATGAAACTGGGCCTCTGCCGCAATCCAGATCTAGCTCTTGTGTCCAAGCTGACAATGGCTCAGCCTCCTTGAGTCCCTGTTCTACTACGGCTCTGTTTGCCTGCAAGGCTTCACATTAATAGCATTTCTTGGGTACAGAATTTCTGTTCTCAGAGTGGCTTTGGGACTTAACTGCCTGTAGCCCTGCAAAACTGCCCCCAAGGTCCTGCATTACAGTCGCTGCAGTTTCCCTCATCAGGCTGCAGCCATGGGCAGCTGCTCTGCTAAGCAAGCGAGTCAGGTGCTCAGGCCATCAGCAAGAGCCCAAAGGCAAAGAGCAGAGCAGGTCCAACAACAACAACAATCACAATCAGCTGAGAGTTCATTTTTATCATAAGGCAAGACCATAGCGATAAGGCAGGTCCAAGTCGAGATGGAGAGTTCAGCAAGCAGGGCAAAGCTGGTCTCCCGTGTAGGCAGCTAAACCCTTGGCTTTGGGCCTGTTGGTGTGCTTGGGCCCTTGATCCATGCACACCAAGCACGTATGCCTTTGCAAATGGATGTAGCTCAATCACTCTCCCTTCAGACAGCACAAGAAATACTAAGACTTGGGTAAGACCATCACAACACCTAAATAGCACTCCTTGTGTCTTAGCAAATTTCACCTCTAAATGGAAAGGACTCTAGAATCTCTAAAATGCTGGAATCATTTTGGTGTTGTTGAACAGCTGACAATGCGGGAATGGCACAGACTTCTCTAGGAGGCTTCCAAGGATGAGTGTTTATTCCTGTATTTAATAAGCTGTCCGGTATGTCAGATGCAAACATCAGACTTGCTCAAACAAGAGTGTAAAAAATGTGAACAGTTCTTACGTTGCTGAATTCACACTAGTCCTGCACTCGCTGGAGTGAACTACCAGGTTTAAGGGCACATTTCTTAGCACTTTGTATTGTAGTAAGCTGATCTGGTTAAGAAGTATTTCCTAGGGCAGTAACAAGGAAATTTCAGTCAAAGCACAGGGACTGATGTAAACGGCTGCAGTGCCTTTCTGACAAGTGTGAAAAAGTACAACAGATGCAACCCATTCCCAAATGAGATCAGCTAACTCAAAAATATTAACATGTTTGAGTTAAGGTTTTGTGTAGAATGCGAGGGAAATAACTCGCAACTTGAATAACTTCTGTGTGGTAGATAAATTCTAAAATGGACTATTCACAATTTGCAGTGCAAACATTGGTATATCCATCATGCCTACACATCATGTTGCCACTCTGTTCTGAAAGAGTTACTATAACAGGATACATTAGTTTGCAGCTCCAATAAATTCCTTCTTTACCTTTGTGTCAATAAAAAGAATGAGGCTTTTCTACAAGATATTGTGATGGAGATGCCACAGGAATATAAAAGATTGTGCAAACTTAACTGGTTAAATGAGCAATGCAGCCTTCATGCAGTAGAGATGTTATCATTCTCTTTGACAGAGAGGGAACAGCAAAACAGCAAGAAATTTAACCGACTTGCCCAAAGTTACATATTCACTTTGAGAAAAAAGGAAGAGAAAAATAACCTTTGAATCCACAAATCCCATAACTGCTTTTACAAGTTTATCTTCTGCACAATTGTGATGGTGCCTCTTGTGATCTGGATATTTATCCACAAATAAATGGATGCAAGGTCCTTAGCGCAGGATGGACAATGAGCAACGGGTAATTTATTCACTGTATTTACTGCTTTGATGTTGCTGTTGTTCAGAGAGACTTTTTTATTAATTTTGTCTCTGTCGAGCATTATATATCACACCTATTTCAAAAACATATCACAACACATGACCTTCCTCAGAAATATCTGGAAGGCATTCATTCAGACATTTAATATTCTCCCTGTACGATTAGTAGCCTAAATCACGGAATGACTTAACAGGACGACTGTGCACCCTTAACTAGGTGGCCTAACAAAATACACCGTCACTTTCATAGTGAGCACAGGACACAGTCACCCCAGTACTTGTCTAAGTGCTTCCACTGCATCTATTATTCTTCCCCTTTTTGCTATAAGGCTATGAATGCAAAACTGAATCAAAGAGGAGACTGAGTCTACACTTTTATTCAAAAGAGTATTTGTGAACGTTGCTTGCTGTGCTCACCTTGCTTTGCTCATTATTATTTGTTAGCTCTTCAGTACACCACTGTTAATGATCTGAGCTTGCCTCGAATCTCTAACGTGGACCTAAGCTGTTTCTGTTTTATTACTGATCCCTTGAAACATATATTTACCTCTCTGACCACATCACAAAAGTTTGCACACCACAACAAGTTTGGGAACAGGAAGGAATGGGATTAAGCCTGGTGTTTGAGAATGGAATCAATGTGCAAAAAAAAATCTAGAGACATCAGGAAAATAAAAGAAACTTCATAGGTTTTGAAACTGATAATTTTTTGAGCCACTTTGGAATTTATGAAAAGCACATACAGGAGATGTTTAACAGCCCAATGACTTCTTTACCGTGAATTCCAAAGCAAGTATGGAATCCAGATCTGATTTGTGCCTTGAAAAAAATCCTCTTTTTCAATATAAACTTAAAGCACTGAGAGCAGTGGAAATTTTTGTGGTTTCTTTTGCCTTTTATGGTTACATTTGTCAATGGGTAAACAGACATGTGGTTGCATTGAACCAGCAGTTTTTAATCAAGTAGTGCAGACACAATTTCTCAGTATTGTGAAGAACTGCTAATTGTTACTGCCTTTCCCTCTGGTACTATTAACAAAAGGTTTAAACTATTTAAAACTTCTGTGCAAGTGAATCTATTTTAAAAGCCACTTATTTAACACTGAAACGTCTGGGAATGCTACCAGTGATAAACTCCTGTTGTTAAAATAAATACTCTGTTCCAATAGGCATTTGTATTTATTTTTAAAGCAAACTGCTAAGGACTTGTTCAACAGTTGGAGTCTATCTGCCCAAAGCATTCTCTTGTTTACACATTATCACTTGTTAAGTGTTATGTCTGCATATAAACAGACAAAAGAAAAAGCTGGACCAAAACTGCATGGATCTAACAGGAACACTCTTGACAGAACAGACTACAGGTTGTTTTTTTTTTTTAGCATATTGTCAAATGATGACAATGGTAGAATATTAATATGGTTCATAACCATGTCTGGTGCCTTCTCTGATTTTAAGAAATATAATGCAGTTATTTGCATGAATAATACAGAATTCTAGACAGTTTAATCTCAGAACAATTTAATAATGTAAGAAAAGAGAGATGAACCGGAGCTCCCTTCTAGTCAGAGAGGAACCGGTACAAATAAAGAAGAAATTTTAGAACTAATTTCTAAACAGATGTCAGCATTTGGGGGGATGAGATTTACCAAAATGTTTACCATTGACACAGTATAAATGTGTTTGGAATTGGTGTTTGACTTGACTCATCCAATATTTCACCCATATACAGCAACAGATTTCTAAATTTCATTGAAGGCCCCCGTACCGAGATCAACACATAGGCCCATCATATTCTTGTGATACTGATTTTTTCCACTCGTGCCTCCAGCTGGACATATCTGACACCCACCAACAACACATCAGTTCTCATTTCAAATAAATTGTACAGCTCAAATTCTGGCCCAGGAACTAAAGATCCGATCCTAACTTCAATGTGAGAAATTCACTGGCATCAGTGCTTCTGTAGCTGGCAGACAGACTTTTTAATGCATATACAGACATAAATTTTCATCAGGTATTCTGCTAATTTTATTATTGTATTATTTATGTAATTGAGCAAATTAAAAGTCACAGTATTAAATGCTCCGCTAGGCTTTTTTTTATATATTTTTACTACTGATTCTCCATTTTTGTATATGATTTTTCTCTCACCAATATAACCAAACTCAAGTCTGAAACAAGCAATAGCAAATATCTTTTCAATTAGTTAAATCCATTGCAAATCTCACATTAAAGACCTTCATTTCTTTTTACGTGTAGCTTGTATTTTTTTCAACAGAATTTTTTTTTAATATCTCAAGGGAAAATATCCATATTTTCACTTCTAATATTGCTCTGAGCAAAAATATGTAGTCCTGGTCAGTGAGATACAGTAAATAAATCTTGAATAAAGCATCTGAATGAATTTCCATAAATGACCAACCTTACCAAGAACTGTAATGTGGCAGGATTATGATCTTATAATCTTGTAGTTCCCTTCCTTCAAGCCCTGTTAGCCTGCACTCCTTGTCATGTCTGAAGTAACAGAGCTGGAAAGCAAAATCGGGGTAATTTCTGTATCAGTTCTCGCATTTAACAACTAATAAGACTCTTTTAAATGACAAAGTAAACAAAGGTGAATCAAAGCTATGACTCAGGTACTATTTTGGTCAGTGACTTCTAGTAGGGTCTTTCTGTCTATATGAGGAGTACATTTACTATTGTAAGCTATTATTGCAATTGGTTTGAATTTGTTAAATAGCAGATCATTTGCCTTCTGTCTCCAAATCACCTAAGAGCCACATTCTTCTCCACTCTAGCCACACTGGAACCAGTTATAGTTAGGTGAAGAACTTGTTCTTCCTCTTGATTCATGACACATGAATCTTTGCCAGTTTGCCAGTTTGATTATTTGAACAGATTTTCTGATTTAGAGTAATTGATTAATTTGAAGAGACATTTGCTTTACTGTTTCAACTGCCTTGATTAGCATGTGAGAAACATTTGAAGATAAAGCGCTATAACATCTATCACAGAAAAATCAAAATCTGGCTTTTTCTAAAGTGTTAATCAGATGGGAATTAATTTATGAATATACTGTAATAGACAATGTGTATTAACAGGAAAAAAAAGGCTGTATATGAAAGTTCCCCTCCTGGGACATACTGGCACTCCTCTTTAGCTGCCAGCGAGTTAAGTGAGTTTACGAGGAGAGCACACTCTGACCTTCAGCAGGCAACTGGCTCAAGAGTTAAGACCAAGGATCTCTCCTAAGTCGCCTTTCCAGTACGAGGAGCGGTGCTGAGGCCAGCCGCCCGCACCCGCTCCTTGGTCACTGTGTTTGTCATGCAGCAGCAAAGGGCACTGTCCCCTCTCTGCCTTCCGCCGTGCGGCCAGGGCAAATCCAGCCTTTGCGACTCTGCCCCGAGGACACGAAGCGCAGAAGAGGCAGCATCACAAACCACCCCAACTCCCAAAGAGAGCCCAGCCCTGCACAAGGGCTCTCTCTGACTGGGCATGGGATGGCGTTCAGGAACTTGCGCAGCCTCTGGAGTATGCACCAAGCAGAACATGAGCAACTCTTACATTTTTATAGAAGGATGTGGCTATGAACACCAACTATTGCAGCGGCCTGCAATTCCCCTGCTCCACATCCAAAGATGGCAGTGGTACTCATTTGCTTTGTGTTTCATTCCCTGCTTTGAGAATTGGCAGCAAACTGCATACCTGCCTTTTCTCTATAAATATTTTACTTCCAGGAAAGCCAAGCTGTTTGTTTTTCTTGATTGCGACAACATTCCTCTAATACCTTGTTGAGCAAAAATACATAGTTACAGAAAGCTACTTTAGACAATAACAACAATATAAACATGATTGATTCAGAAATGCTAAGCAAGGAATACTAGGGAAAGGCTTTGCTGAATGATGCTAGTGTGCTCCATCAGTTGGTTGCATGTTTTATGCTTTTAAAAATCACTGCTGATAAAGAAGAGCCACTGCAAATATATAAAGCATTAAAGGAGTTATCATAGCAGAGAACAACGAAAAATAAAAAAGAATTACCAGGTTGCTTGATTTGGCACATATCTCAAAAATATATAATGCCATCATATCACAAGATCACAAGTAGCAAAACCCTGCACTGAATAAAAACACCAGATATATCTAGCATCAGTTCCAGTAACTGGTGATGTGCAAACACAAACACACAAATACACAAAATATTTAAACAACATTATTTTCAACTTTGAGATGTTTGGTTGTCTTGCTACAGGCACACCAAAAAACTCTACTTGCACCCACACTTGGCCGCTCATTCACGCCAGCTGGGCAGTTTCTTGAACCCATGCTCCGTAGGCAGCCTTTATTTTTATAGTGCTAGCAATTTCTGCCTCACATTTTTATACTTATGACTATCACAGAAGTAGGCAAACATCTTCCATACTTGAAAAATGTAATATTTCCCTTTTCTGGGTCAAAATTTTGTTATTTAATATGTACACTGGTGCTGGTTTAAGATATCACCAGTGGTATATTAAGATTTAAGATTTTTAGTCCTGAAGTTGCTTTTACAGTTGAAAACTATTGCATCAGTACTAAAAGTTCATGCAATATCAGCTACAGAATTCTCTACAATAAATGCAGAATCCAATGGTATTTTAAATTACCTTCATGAATTACATGTATATGTCTTGTGATTTTTTATATGCAGATTCTCTTAATCTGTTATGCACTAGATTCACCATTGGGATTGGAAAAGTTGATACACATATTTGAAATCAGCCAAAGTACTTTGGCAAACCAAAAATACTCATAATAATTGGCTTCCAATCATGCAAAATCACCGGGCTCATTTGGTAGGCAAGCTGCTCCTGCATACTTCTCTATTTGCCTGCCTCTGCCTGGTCTCCACACTCACTAGGTAGACTCTAGAGGAAAACAAAGACAGCCAAGAAAAAGGAAGTGCTACAGGACTATAGTCACAAGTGAATCTTTCAGCCTTGCTGCTTCTGCCTTCCGTAGGCTACACAGGAACGTCTGTAGACTCCACAGACTGGGTGTCGGGAGTGAAAAGTCAGGACTGAAGTGAAAAAGATGGATAAAGATGGGAAGTTTGAATATTTAAGAATGGAATCAATAAATTTTGAAGAAGAACCAAGAAATCAAAAATCAAGAACACAGAGGTCTTGGTATATATTCATAATTTTTTTGTGGAACAATTATTCTTAAGAAAAACTCAGTACCAAAAAAAAAAAGTCAGTGACCGATTTTAAAAGGGACCACATGTGAAACCACCCAGAATCAAGAGATCTTTTCCATGCTACTGTTAAAAACACCTGCAAGGACAAGCCGCAGATTTTTAAAGGACTGATGGATCGCTGTTTGGAAATCAATTCATTTAGAGATATTGCCAGGAAATCTTAAAGGATCTTCAGTGAATAAAAATCATAAATAAAATCTACCAAAGGAAATTCCAGATTAAATGAATGTCATGGTCCTACCGATACTCCTTTTCCCAAGACATATATAGACAGAACGTGCTCCATCTCTCCTAAGAATATACTGTGGAAATAATGGTAAATTAGCATCTGACAGATAGCAAAATATGACAAGTTTTGGTAGGAGAACTGTTTGTTCAGTGAGTGTCTGAGAATAATTTAAGTGAAAATACACATGTACATTCAAAGTAAGGCAGCTGTTGAGCCTGTGATCAAGAATGTTTTTAAAGGACTTAAAACTCATCAAGTTATATGCCCACAACCTTCCTCAGCTTGACTACAGTTGCCCAGGGTCAACATTTTTTCAATGGATTGTTTTTCAGAAATATTTTTCCAAGTACTACATAACACATACCTACACATTCTTGCCATCTTAAAATCCCCAGGCTTCATCTGCCTTGATCTCAATGAGATTTTTAAATATTACAATCTACACTATTAATGATTCATTTTTGGCCTTCTCCTGAGCAGAAATTTGTCCAACAGTGTCCTGCTTCCAACCCCTCTGTGGAAATGAAGCCATTACAATCAAGCCGAACATTTGCTATCTGATGGTAGCTACTGTGCCTGGAAGTTTGCAATATCAGATATCAGTTCTCCTAAAAATCTCTGCTGCTTTCCTGATGAAAGTAATAGAATGAAATCTCTGATAATCTTTTAAATTGGGGGGTGGAGGAAGTTACTGCTACTTAGAAGGACGTGTTAATCCCTGTAGCTGACCTTGATCAAATCACTTAATTTCTTTTTTTTTCCTCCTCAATTTGTATAACTGTGAAATAAGAATAATGGCCTCTCCCTTCACAAAAAGTTAGAGAGGCTTGGAGATCTCGAGGGATAAGTCAGAGCATAAAAGTATAATATTTTTATTGCAACAGACAGGTATATTTTATCAGCTGCTGGGTGAGCTGGAGTTCAGATGATTAAAGCAAGTGCATCAAAAGAAAAGTCTCCATGACCACAAGGTGCAGCCTATGTAAATATAACAAGTTTCAGTCTCCTCACGCCTCAGCTACTTAATAAAAGGCATGCAACCAAGCCACCGCTCCGAGCTGAATGCCTCTAACTTATTAATTCCTCGCAGACAAGATAAGGAGATAGGAAACCTCTGAAGCATGTAAATTCCATTGTTTTAAGGTGTAAGCTGTTTTAAAGTGTAAGCTGTTTTAACCCTGCATAGTCATGCCAGACATTTGAAGAACTCTGTCAGGCCCTGAATGTCAGACAGCGTCCTCCTAATTTTGTTGTTTTACTTGAGTGCAATTTGTCTGTAGCTGAAGAACAGCTCCCCTCAGAGAGTCAGGTGAACGACTCCGCAGACAAGAAAGGGAAGAAAAATCCCTAGGCAAGATCCCACACTTATGGAACAGAAGAAAATGAAGAAAGTCGTGGGAATCAGCTGCAAATGACATGACAGGTATTTGGAATAATGAGACCATTTTAACTTCTGCCAGAAGTGAGCAAGCAAAGACACCCAGCTTTCTGAATTAACTGGGAGTAGAGTGGGTCTGCAATCCACACATTACAGACAGTCTGTCTCCCAGTATACACATACACTAAAGTCCTGTCAGAGGAAGGAGAACCAACACCCCCATAGAGTAACCTCAGAGAAACTCCAAAAATTTGGCGGAATCTTTACTCTTTCTCAACAAAAATTGTTAAATATCAAAGCTATTTAAAGAAACTCTCCCTCAAGGTGCAGCTCGATTATGGAACTGTATGTGACAGAACTCCAAAAAATGACATAACTGAGCAATGAATACATGAACACTTCACTGGGCTTTATCTAACTCTCTTAGATAATAAGTACTGGAGCAGAAATTCTTCAGGAAATAAGAATTTGTTGCTGACAGCAAAAGGGAACATTCAAGATGCACAATTCTCATCTCCACAAGTGTTACACCTCTGGAGTTATAAGTTCACTGAAACAGCCTCTGATTTATAGCAGCTGGGGACAGAACCAGACAGTGTAGTTACAGGATGCTACACTGACCACCAAGTGCGGCTAATAGTACAATTTGTCTTTTTAGAAGCAAAACAGGAACAAATCCTATACTAGGTCTGGTATTCTAGGTCTGGATCTCAGAGAAACATCCTGATCTGCTCCATTTCTTCCCATCCAGAGTACATGAATTCTACTGACATTCACCACTTCAGTGTACTGCTCCATGTTAAAGCAATTCCAGTTCTGTAAGAGTAGTTGCCTTTTTTTTTTTTTTTTTTTTTTTTCCTTTTCTTCCCTAGATTAGTTCTTTATATCGCCTTGTTTTTCAGCAGGAGCTGCTCTGGCAGTTCAACAGCTACTGCCAGAATTAAGTGGTTGTTGAACAGAGACACAGAAGAGATAGGTGTACTTTTTACCAAAATGCAATCAATTCTGGTGAATCAATGCTGCCAGAATAGAATATTGAGTTGCAATTGGTCACACTCACTTCAGAATGGCAGATCAAGTGATGATCACACTTGTTAGCTTCTCTCTTCTGATAATCAGATCACTTTAACTTGGAAGTGCTGGGAGGGAGTATATAAAGGTCTCATCTGTTAGAATTAACTCAACGTGTAAGGAAGGTGAAACCTGACTGAAATCCACTCATTGTAAACAACCAACTTCTTAAGTGCATTAAAATCCCCAGGAAGGAAAGTGCTAAAATGAAAAATAATTTATGTTTCCAGGCACAACACAGCCACCAAAATCATAATAATGTTTCTCAGATATCAGCTACTTCCTAGAAGGAGTTGGCATTTCTACCATCCAGTCAAAGCAGTATTTAAAAAAAAAGAAAAGCAAAATTTTAATTTACAAAAAATGCAGTAAATCCACAGATGAATGCAGAGAAGGAAGCAGCTGCTTGACACGAAAATTAAAGGGTGTCAAAATACAAAGTTTTGCAGACAGAGTAATTTGGGCACATATTGAGTATGCTCTTCAGTGGATTTATGTCAGCAGTTTCACTACTCTGCTCATCCTACCCACCATGTGATATTCAGTTCCCTGCAACAGTGAGAGGCAGAAGTTACACATTCAGCTGCTCAGATTTAGATCTGTGCCATATTTTCAGAATAGACATTTTTCTTTCCAATAAGTGGAAGTCTATGAATATAGAAAAATAGGTATGAAAATGATATACCTTTGCATATGGCCTCACTTCAAGCAATATTTTCCTCTGAAGACAAACGAGAGTAAGAGCAATAACTTGAGTTTCACACACACACACACACACACACACACACACACACACAAAATGTCCTATAAGTATTTTTGAAAATGTGAGGTAATACCTATCTCAAAAAAAAAAAAAAAAAAAAGAAATCTAGCAAATAACAACAAACAGCATCTGGCGTCTTACCATAGGGAAATTATACATATATACAGCTTATATACAGCTGCAAAAGTGCAGGCAAGGTCAATGGAGAGCAAGGTTGGAAAGATCTATGAAATGGGACAAAGCTGATTTCACAACAGAAGAGGAATCACAAAACAGAAATACTAGTGGGAGCCTCAGCATCCTATTCTACTCACCAGACATCCACTGCCACAGGTGATGAAAGTCACACAGGCTCCTTTCCTGGCGACTAAGACAGAGGTCAAGGAGCACCTCAGGAGAGAGCGGAGCAATATTTTCCAGATCCCAAAATATGAGCGTAGACTTCACAGGGAGTTATGCCCTTTGACAAGGCCCAAGTACTCAGAGAGAACACGGCATCTTTAAATCTCTTTTTGCTAGCACGGTATAAATGTCTCAGCCTTCTTCTTTGCTTGTGTCCTAAAGATGAACCTGACCAGGGTAATTGACTTTCAATCTTCCAGATATAACTACTGAAAATAACTTCATCTAATGTAATCTCTTTATTACTACTGTAAAACACTTTCCTGTTTCTTCAGGTCACAGGCAGAAGGGTAAGCTAGTTGAACGCCTGAGCCGGTCCTAGGAACACAAAACTCCAGCACACATTATTAGAGCTTCGTATATATATCAGCACTGTCCTCAGCTGCAGGGAAGTCTGATTTACATCAGGCTACTGCTGCAGTAACACCAAGAAAGGGTCTGCAGAGATGCAGGGCTTCAGTAAATCCAGAAATCATATCAGAGATTAATCAGAGGGTCACATTCTGCTCCTGGTTATGCTGGAGTAATGGCCTTGCAAACAATGGAGTTATTCTTGATTTATATTGCACCTAACAAAAGTTGTCCATCAGACACCAGAATTAGACTCCATTCTCTCTAGAACTTTGAAATATCTATTAACCTATTGAATTTAAGCTTCCAATTACAAACAACAGAATAAAGGCATTTGGAAGCAAAATACTTCTTCCTCCAGACCCTTGCCCCTCAACAATTTTAATCTGTATTAAAAACAGATGTTATGGTTCTCAAGAATACCCAAAAGCATGCCGTAAAATAAGTAAACAAAAACAAAAATCTTTAAAAGTTTGATGGGCCACAAATCATTGCTTTTTTTTCAGGGAATCAGGCTGCTAACTTCTCCCCAAGGAGTTACCCACCTTTATAGGTTTACGGCTTATATACACAGATAAAATGATCCCAAATTCAAACAAGCAAGCAAAACAGATCCAAGATCAGCTGATGTCTAATAAACAAGGGAAAAGAAATCTGCAGAAAGAGTCACTCATTTCATGTTGGCTTCTCCAGTGTAACATGGATCTAGCCTTAAATAATTGGCTATGTAAGACAGATCAAGCAGGAAAATAGAATCGCACGAAGGAAACCCTCACAAGTCATACTCCAAGAGACTTGAGCCAAACTTGGGCCTTCATCACCTGCTTTTTTCAGCAGCATTGACACAGTGACAAGACTGACTCTTTTGTGGTTGTTCTACATTTACCACGGTGTAAATGGAGGTAAAGCCTAAGATGATTACAACAGAGTCTCTTTTCAGGTGCTGCGAAAAGGGAGAAGAGCAAATTCTAGTAGGCCTGCATCACAACAGAACTATCCATGCAAAGGCAGTGATGATAGCCTAATCGACCACAGTTGTGGTAAGGGCAAAAGGGATAGGGAAATAATTAAATTACCGACAAGTTCTAATGAAAAACAGATTACCAGAAACGTTTTCATTATCCACTAAGCAGATACGTGCAGAGGAAGAGGTAGATGCTCTAGCTGACATTCAAAATAATGTGTCTCCCTATTATTATCTTCCTAATACCAAGGAGATTACTGCATGATAATATCAGTAACTCTGAAGATGCCAATGTGCTAGCTGGTAAAACCAAAAGATTTCAGAATGTCTTTAGAGGAGCTTTATTTCTACTGTGATAGTAATTTATCAGTAACAAAATATGAAGAGATATAGTGGAGCTGAAAATGAAAGCAAATGCACAAGAAGACATTTAAGACAAGTAAAACCAGAAGTACAGAACATATCAAAGAAACCCTTATAGGAAAGTTACCTACTTGATAGGGCAGAAATCTTCCCTTGTTTTAGCAACCAGGTTGCATTGGAAGCATTTGGCTTCCAATGAGAACCTCTCTAACCACATAGGTTCAAGGACAAAGAAGCACTGCCATGATGTTAACACTCTCCTTTTTTATCTCAATAATGTCAACTACCTTAACCTCTCTAGAGTAACCCACAACGACCACACTCACTTGTATTGATCCACACAAAACAAAACATATGTTTATTGGATACCTGGCTGTAAAGCTCTTTCTTCTAAACTGCATTTTATTCTTACTCAAAGAGCTAGAATTAAATGGCCAGGGTGGAACGTGGGTGTCACTGAAGCTAAATAAGTCCCTTTTTACTAGGTAGGAGATTATAAACTCCATGCCACTCTTTCAAAACAATCTGTCAGAGTGCAACAGGCACAGGTTTTATTTTCCCCCTGCAAGAAAGTACTTGATGTACTTAAAGCCATCTGTCTTACATTTCTGGTTGAAGCAGTTTCCCCATCCTGCCTTTGACGACAATAAATGGAAACCATGTCAGCAGTGGGGTGGTACGGTCCTATGGGCTTGGGCCAAGGTCACAGGCAGAGGTAATACAGGCAAAAGAAGGACGTGCACTGGGAAGGCTGCCAGGTTGTGTGTGAGGAAAGCCCCGTGGTATTGCTGCTACCCTATGGCATCTCCTTCAGAGCAGAGCCACAGATAGTGGGGAAAGGCAGGACATCACGTTACTCCATGCTCAAAATCCCTGGGGAGCGATTACAGGTACTTGATATCCCATTAGCATTAAAGCAAGCCTAGCACAGTGCAACTAGGACACTGCTGTCTTTTGATTTGGATTTACTCCAAAGTTTCTAAGACAGAAAGCAGATGGTTTTAACTTAATTCTCTGACAAAAGCAGAGCCTTTAAAAAGGATGCTGCATAAGAGGTCTGTAAGACATTTGTTTATAAGCACTTTCTTAAATAGCACCATTTATTATCTGAAAAACAGCATTTCTGGACTATTCTCACCTTTATAAGATAAGGCATATGTTGCAGTGAAGATTCTTAATTCCTATTGTTCCATTATTTCTGAAGATATAGTATAGAAACCTTGACTGGTAGACTATGAAGCATCATAAATAATTATAAATAAGCTAGCATTGACAAAACAGCAGAACAGAATATGTTTACTGAAGCAACAGTCGCCCTTGTAAAATGCACTCATTAGTGCACAAAATTCATTAATATACAAGCTTTTTTCATCTACCAGTTCAAATTGGCACAAATGCATTGTTTGATGAAAGGGATGAAAAGCACATCAAAGAGAAAGAACATTTTTTTATAATTATTTTCAAAAGTGTCCTAAACCTGTATTTTTAGGTCAAAATAGAAGCCCAAAGTCGTTGCAGTCTTTCCCTTGACTCTGTCATTTCTGTATCATGTCATATGTCTGCTTCTCAGAATGGCAAAGCACAAGTGTTTTCATAGACTACATATGAAGCAGAAGTATCTAAAAATTAACTGAAGAGCTTCAGCTCACATAGAAATAATTTCTAAAGCTGTGGTCAGTACGTCTGAGGCAACACATTCAAAATTATATACAATAGCAAATTACAAAGATGCATGGACTAAGATTCTACAACTTGCATTGCAAATTTCTATATTAAAGGGTGATGGACTTTCATGATGGACTTTTCTACAGGTTAGAGTACTTCCCATGTATACACTCATGCTCAAGAATTTTAACAAAAAGAGGTGAACACCTATCTTTCGTTAGACATATATGACTGCTTTCATTATCTTTTAACTTCATGGCTTTCGCTTACAACTCTTCTGACAACACACTTTAGTAGTAAAATCTTATTATAGTTTAGCAAGTGAATTATCCATTATTACACTTCATCTCAGCAGAATAAGGTCTAAAATACCAAATAGCCTGTAAGCAGTTCTTCTGCAAAATTATCACATTTTAAGTAGTTTTTTGTGGTTAGCTCAAAATGCAGTAGAAAGCTACATGAAACCAGACCTTCATGTTTGCATTATCCCCACTAGCATATACCTCCAGCATATCCATCGGGCACACTGATTCAAAATGTTTATTCGTAGGGTTTCATTGGCAGTTTGCAAAACTGAAGACGCAGAGAAGTCAGAGTTGTTCTAAGAGATCACACAGAACGTCATTTTACATAGTTCTTGTTATAAAATATAGCCCAAGGGGCCCTTCTGTCTTCACCTTCACCTTAGAATGAATTAGAAACAATTCATGGAAACCTGTAGGATTACCTGAGGTAGAACAAGTGGGAGAGGTGAGGCAGGCTCAGCCCAGAAGTCACTATCTTCGAAAATCAGTTAGCAGGATACATAAGGTTTAATAGCTGGAATTAATTTTACATTAAGATGCCAGTAGAGATGGCAACTCAAAAGATCCAAATGACTGAAGTCTGCTGGAAACCCCAAGAGGATGGTGAATACTTAAGCATGTTCCAATTCAATAATTATCATTTGAGTTTTTAAAGTTTGCTCTCCTTTGAAGAAAAAAATACGGAGTCAAACTTTCTCCATGTGTATGCCAATTACCAGAAATGCCAGCTCTCCCTTATTTAAAATGTGCCGATGCATTGGTTTTCAGGAGCATGTGAAATACGCTGAAGAACTTAAGTGTATTCATCATACTGCTATTAAACTTTAATTTGTTACCTATGTAAAATCAATTGGTCAAATCTCCAGGAAATACGTGGGGAGGTAAAAAGGTTAATTCTTTCTTTGCCCTTGCTTGAAAGGGTTTCCTATATTTAGAGAACAACCATTTAGCTAATTACTTTCAGCATCTTAAACCTGAGGTACTACAGACCCACAGAAAATGCTAGACAAATTTGTATTAGAACATGTGCAGTTTAAGCTTTAAAACACAAAGTTTGACGGTCTGAAAACACACCAAGATCCAATATTTAAGTATCAAACTCAAAATACTGACATAGCTGGAGTATGAGGAGGGAAGCAAAGTGTGAGCTGGAGAAGGGAATGGAGATTGCACAGCTGGATCAGGTAGGGCTGTCTGCCACTTACAGAAGCAAGCAAAGCTAAACTCAGTAAGTATGGGACTCGTTTCCATACTTCTTTCATATTTTCCATACTATTTTCGAGACAATCATCTCAGCTGATCCTCTTGGGGAAGTTATGGAATGTGTGTACATTAATATTTAGTTTTGGAGCAGGGTTGTCCTTTTGGGACAAATCTAATCATCTCATTTTGGGAGCTTTTAGTTCATGGATTGGAGTAATCTTCAAGTGTGAAAACTGGATTCCTTTTGCATGAAACTCGAAAGATGTACATCAGGTATGAATTTAATATTCTCTAGCCATTAATAGGCTCAGATACATAACATCGCATCCTCAGTCCCAGCTGTTATACTGCTCAGATCACCTTCGACTGAACAGTACTATTTGATAGTACAGAAATAGCTAGGAATTCTGCTTTGCTGAGACCCAAGGCTTTATGTGGTCTACACCTTCTGAGCAGGCCTTTTCCAAAAACAACTGGGTACTACTATTTTATCCCTTCAACATGGGAATATATTGCTCATGTTAACTAACAAAGTCAACCAACTGTTGCATTTTGCTCCAGGCCCACTCACCCTCCAACTTCATCAACAGGATTAAGATTCACAGACATATGGGTGAGCTCTTGTTTCCTAGAACCTTTCAAGTTTTCTTTCCAGGCACACAGAAGAGATGTTGTACTGCACCCTATGGCAGGAGGAGACACTCTGGCTTACAAAAGCGCATAATGTGAAGGAGAAGATTCTTGCACTATCCCCATAAAAGCCTAAGACATGACTGTATCTCAGAAAAAAGTAGAGTGTAGCCTTTGCATAAGACTCCCCTAAAATAGTGCCCCTTTCTCAAGGAAGTTAGAATTTACGCTCTCTTTACGACACGGTGTTCGAACAACCGTGGTAGAGAAGACAAGGTCAAGCGGAAAAAAAGTATTTCTAGAAATAAGCAGAAGCAACTAGTCTCAAACCTGCCTTCCTTTGTTAAGCCCTGGATAATCAACAACAAACTCCAGGACAATGTGAATGGATGGTCAATAAGACAAATATTTCTTTAGCATTTCATAAATGATACACATTAGTCTGCATTTCTCCATATTTGCAGTCATAGCCTGTATTTGATATTTTTCCCCTCAAGATTAAAATTCTACTTTCTCTCTGCTTTCTTAAACTGAATTTTTCTTTCCCTTTCCTTGTTTATTCTCTTGCTGCACAGCACTTTTCCCTGCACATCCCAAACAGCTGGACTCCAAATTCTGCTGGATATCACTCCTGGCTGAATCTCTCTTCTATAACATCTTTCACACTCGCTTGACATAGGCAAAATATTTAAAATGAAATAATAAAACTCATATTTGTGAAAGTGTCACTAAATGTTGGCAAATGGCATGTGTTGTGTGGGAAGTTAGACAAAATTACCATAATGGTCTCTTCTGGCCTTTAAATAGAACAAAAAGCTCTTGATTATTTTATTTACACATTACTCGTGAATGCAATTAGCAAGCAAAGCATTCAAGTTTATACATACAGAGGGTCTGTTGTTATACAGAGGCTGAATTCCTGACTGCACTAGGAGAAAAAATCATATAAATCACATCAGAAGGACACCTTAGTGAAATCACTTTTGTTTTGAGAATCAAAAACTATTTCACATATTCACAAAACCTAAAATCCTGCAACCCTCTCTTTTCTTTTCATAAAATAATAGTGCGAACCTTGAAAGGAAGGGGAAATATTACATTACGCTGATTCCTGTCATGCTACAGAAAACTGCTTATCTAATTTAAAGTTGATTCAAAAAGCTATAAGAGAGAATTTGATAAGGATTTTTCCCATACAAATTTACCCTGAGCGATGTGATTATTTGGGTGCAGATATAAGAAAAAAAAAAAGGTTTATTACAGCAATGTACAATTAGTTCCACATTAAGCTGAATCTATTGCGCATAATTCACTATATATGTAGGAGAACAGTTGTGCAGCAAAACTCAGTGATGTTAGAGCATGTAGGAACATGAAGATAGGAGAACAAGGTAACTATCAGCCCAGATAGTCCGCAACATAAATACGGTAAATGGTTTGACCTCAAAACTTGATCGCTAATCCTCAGCATGTGCAGTTTTACTAGATACAAGGGTTTTCAGCGGGCACAGCCTCCGATGGCAACGTAAAGGCAGTAAGCCTCGGGAATCCAGAAAGCAGGCTGGTTTCTCTCAACTGCGCCTCGCATTCAGACTCTGCCGGCTGTCCCAACTTCCCTCTGAGCCCTTTGGTTTTATCCTGCACCTTCCTTAGGGCCCTAATCTGGGCAACTGAATGCCTGTCCTCTTCCCTCCTTTAATTGCCTACCTGTGACAGGATAAGAAAGCTGAAAGCAGCCATTTTGCGGTTGGTTTTAATGGGGCCAGCAAGAGCTCCTAGGGGTCTCAAGCCTTCACTTCGTACCTTTTTCCAACACAGGCTACATTTATAATCAGACTCCAACCAAAAGCTGATAATAAAAGAAGGTAGAACTTCTAATTATTTATGAGAAATGGAACATATACACTCTGAAGTGTTATTTTGTCAGTGCAGGCAAACATTCAAAGGAAGTGAAAAAGTGAAATGCACCTCAGAAAATAAGATACCATTCTGATAAACCCCATCTGAATGCTTGGGCTTCCCTCCACACACCACCTTCAACCTGACTCACCTTGCCAGGGTCCGAGGCTGAACACATTTTCATGTTTTGCTTGGTGTTCTCCTTTTGACTTAGATTTATTAACTATCCCCTTCTGACAAAACCCTTGGATGAAGGTAAATAAGGCTGTGTCTCAAAACGTTCAACAAAGCAGCCTGAGAGAAAAGAACCATTTCTGGTAGCGAAGACTGAATGGACTAATATATATATGTATTTATTTTATTGATATACACAGAACACGATAGTTTTTCTTACCTTTAGTGAAACAGAGAAATAAACGTATAGAAATTAGTGTGAAAAACACATCCAGAAGGCCAAGCTACAGTTGCTGTCCTAGACCACTGTACGGCATACATAACACTGCACATACAGTATGCACACACATATGTATATACCTACTCACACACAACCCTTCATGTTTTGGCCTCTTATACAAACATACACCCCAAAAGCAATTGCCAGATGCAGGCAGCTTTACATCAGAAGAGAAGAGGTAATTAAACTCTTACCCACAACAGCTGAAATGAAGTTGAACAGCAGGCATTAATTTTGGTTGATTCAAAAATTGAATTAAAACAAACAAACAAAAAAAGAGTGTAGTGTAAAGCATCCTGTAGTCCATGAAGAGCTAAAGCAATCTGAGGTTCCAGTTCGTGATACAGATTGGCAGTGAGAATATGGGAAGGAGGCAAGAGACGTTAGCATCATGAGGAATGCTGGAGGACAAATTGCAACAGCACAGAACTGTACCCACAGGGGTAAATCAAAAGCTCTCAAGCAGCAATAAGAAAGTATAGAAATGCAACACCAGAACATAAATGAGGTCATTTATAAGAGAATATTTGTAGCATATTTTCAACCTAATATAGTTGAAAAATTCATGAATATTATTAGAGGTATTTATGTGATCCACTTTCCTCATATACAGTGTTTGTCTAATACCATAAGATCTGGATTGGCTGCATATATATGCAAATTTTACAGTGTTATTCCTGATCATGCACATCCAAATAAATAAATAAATTAAGAAACAGAAAAGGAAAAAAAGGAGAAAAAAAAAGGAAAAAAAGGGGAAAAAAAAGCAGCAATTTTAATGCATGTAATACTGTCTGTTAGTATTGATGCTCAACTGCATTAATACAGGAGGTTATTGCTACTGAATTAGCAATGCTTACGAATTAACAGCACTAGAAGCCTCACCGATTACATGGACATCTGTATATATATCAATGATTCTTGTTTCTATTCAGGTCAAGGCCATGACATTCTCATTTCATTTGAACAATTCAATTCCTACTCTATGAAGCAGACAATGTGGGAGCAGTACAACCAATGGAAGATGGATTTACTTTATTCACTGAAATTGAAGTGAAAATTACTTTTGTCTCACTACATTTTAATACGCTCTCCCAAAATACATACCAGTATATACTTATAAATATATGCACACACACAAAGATATAGATGCAATATATTGCTATTATAGACACTAAAAGCTGATAAAGTTATACATTCAACTGCAAAAAAAATACCAGATAGACAACATTAGTTTTGCTTGCTAGCACTGCATAAAATATGTACAGCAGTTTTCACTGAGAACATAGTACAGAATTGTTCTAGTTTGAGAATAAATACAGAAAATTCCTGGTAGGAGTAGGCTTGCTTACAAAATATGTTATCAGGAACTTTGTTTAAATAGGGAGACAAGTCAGTGGCTTGTTAATTCTGGTTAATTCTCTTTCCTCCTTTAGTCCTGTTTTCCAAATTTTTACTTTTTGTATATTACCACTTTAGGCACCTGTTGAATAGTCAGACAAATTCCTAGATAATACAAGAACATTCATGTCTTTTGAATTGTATTTGTTTGTAGGAGAATCTAAGAAATGCCATTTGCATTTCTCAAAGAAGTGAGTGACTGCCATGGTTTTCTCCTCAAAAAGCGCACTACTTGGGTTTGTACCCTTGGGATTACAGTCCTAAACTAACAGCTAAAGTGAAAGCCATTATGTTTTAAGTGAAAATTCTGGAAAAAAACTTTCTCTCTCACAGGATGGGCAGATTTCTAGTTGGGATCAGCTATTATTGTTACACTGAATCCATGATAATTTACATCAGTTGAACATTTGTCAGCAGAGAATTTATACCAGTTTAGTATTTGCTCCAGAGTTTTCCTGTCTTGTCATAGTACCAGTGACTGCAATCCCAGGAAGGCTTGTCTTGCTTAACAAATATAAATGAGCTATGTATTTTACTCCATTTTTCAAGCTATGGCTTATGTCATCTTCTTTGTAACAGGAAAACTGCAGCTGTCTTGTTTATATTTGCATCAGACAAACAATGGCCTCGAGATAATTTCTTAACAAATCCTTTATGAGCCTGGTAGCATACCTGCCAATCTTGATAATGGAAATACAGCATGCAAAGTGCCACGGGTCTGTAGGGAAGAACTAGAGAGCAGGTGGTCTCCTGATGCAGAGAGAAGATAACGTTTTCAGCATGTAGATTCACAACAACATGGACTGCTACAAGGTAAGAGCAGTTAGGAAGTCTTTACGTCTATGCATTTATATTGGCATTCCTTAATGGAACAGGATGTTAGATAAATGTGTTATAATATGGGTCTTGGGAAATAGCAACAAGCTGAAATGAATAGACAGGTCTGCTAAGAAGACACAATGGATTCATTCTTCCTTCCTCGAAATAGAGAAATGAGACTATGTTAGATTAGAACTGACTCTACAACCAAATGCGGTAACAGCTGAGATAATAGCCTTACTACAACAGAGGTTACAATAGTTCAGATCTGGTATAAATTATGGCAGTGAACTGATGCCTAGCTTCATTTTGCTTCAGGTTTATATGGGGTCTTGGAAGAAAAGGACCACTTCATTCTTACTCTTTTTCTTCCCTATCCAGTAAACTTGTTGCCATTCATACTAAAATTACTATGCATTTCTGTAAATCATAATCACTTATTTTAGTGAGGAAATAACAGTCATTCAGCTTGTGGATATTTAGTATTATTCTCTACTGAAAAGAAAAACTCTTCTATTAAAAATCTCTGAGACAAAACCTTAACATCAGATACACACATCTTCATCTGAGTAAGAGATCAAAACTACAAGGAAATTCTTACAGATGTCTTATCCCAAGATATAGGTTAAGATAAAATGAGGAAAGACTGTTATCTCACTTCATTAAGTTCATTGAACAACATATAGCAGAAAATGTAAGGAGATGTTAATAAAGTGATATTCTAGTATCAACTATATTATTTGCTAATACATTCTGCTAGGAAAGGCCACTACAAAAGCACCAACTGTGCTTAGGATTGCCTTTTCCACATTTATCAATACGTAATGAATTCAAAAAGCGGATACAACAAAGAAAGAAAAAAGATCAGATATACGTAGTGCCGATCAGGGAATATGGTTGTCCTAATTTCCACATTTCCGAGAGAAGTTGAATGCAGGGATGGAAGGGAGTCTTCCAAACAGACCTTTGTTATGCCAATATCAGGCATTTTCGTGTTGTCCCCTATTCCTAAAAGGTATTCCTAAAGTCTGTACCTAAAGGTATATCTCTCTTTGTAATATCCTATTTCATAATTTGTGTTAAACATAGGCATACATGCTGTTGGAGATGAGCTAGTATGATGATATTTATAAGCTCTAGTAGCTCATAGTTGCTACTGCATAATTCACACTAATTCCATGTCTGCTCTTGCTTTATTCATCATCAGGATGATCAGTTTAGATAGTGTAAACCAGCAGAAGGTATGCCAACAACATTTTACTTTTTCCTTTCCAAAACAAGCCTAGGCAAAATTTTCATTAAAATCTAATGCACTTTCCCATCAGCAATGGCTGTGCAGCTGTGCACCAGAAGTAGTCAAGATACTGGGGGGAGAGGAGACACTATGAAAAACATACTGAGACTACTGTGTTCAGAGCTTTAACTTAACACATTCAAGTGCGCTGAAATGATTTTGAAAGCCCAAATCTCCTAGGAAGTGAACAGAACTTTGACACCTAAGTTACTTAGCTACTAAAGTTACTTTAGCCATTTCAGACAGGCTAAAAGTATCATGTGTAGAGTGAGAGCCCTCGTTTTTCTTTTATTGTAGTATTCAACAAAGTAGAGGCTTTTTAGAAAGCTTCTTATTCTCTATACATGCTATAATGTTTTATAGCATTACTATTTCAGAAATGGCAATTTCTCATCTACATCTTTATCCAAAAAAAAAAAAATCACTTCAGAAGGTTTTAGATTTTTAAAAGATACATCTCCAGTCTACCAGAGGTGTTTTTCTCATTCCAAATGTTTTGCATGTTCAAAATATGTAAACAGAAATTAATGATCCAACATTTTGGAGGAAAAAAAAACAACGCATGCCATCTCAGTTAATCAGCTTTCATTTTCTTAGTTCTGATCTCACGAACCTAATAAGACCTTAGCTATCTCAAAGTATATTTCAGGCAGATGAGGATGTGCATATATGAGTGTGTGTGTGTGTGCCCGGGCCGGGGGGAAGGAGAGGACAGTAAAACACAAACAAACCCGAAAACAGTAACAAAAAGCCCCGCTCAGACTTTTTCTTTCTATTACCATCTGGCACCAGACAAAGTCTATGTAATCCAATCTTAAATCTCTGGGATGAATCACTGTCAAATATTTCAGAAGAAAGCATGGAGCTATTCAATAGACAAAGACTGCACGGAGAATGAGTTAAAAACAACTCTTTCAACAGTGGTCACCAGTATGGTCACCGTTAATGATAATTGTAGTTATTTTCAGCTTACTGTATTCTCATTCCTAAAAACATCTTGCAAAAAAACAGTTTCCAGTTTAATTTCCTGAACACAGAACTTCCTAAGTAGTAAGGTCAGTGAACAGTTGCTGTTTGTCCAGCATGAGAAGTTTGAGCTTTACAAATGTATGTACATAAAACTATAAACCAAGGATATGCCCAGCAGGTTTGAGTTCTGTTTTGTTCCTAATGTTTTTTTTTTTGTCCACTTTAAGGCAGTGATTCACATTTTCTGTCACTTGAAAACATCCATGGAAATAACTCACAAATTGGTATTCCAGGCATTACTGTAAGTCTTTTCCATTTCCTTTTACCCACTCTTGCAGATATTTATTGGGTGCACTGTACAATATTTTTGTGCCAGCATTTGGAATTTCAAAACCCACCTTACATGTATTTTTCTCTTTGCAAAAGTCTCTCCAATCATAGCCTGCTATGCTTCTTTAACCTGAGTGATTACATCTAGGATCTGTTAATTTTCTCTTCAGAGCAACATTAATTTTCTCTTCAGTGCAACACTTCTCTCTGACTCTTCCTCAGACATCCTGAGACATCTCTTCAGAACTAGTAGCTACTTCCCCCTTCCAAAAAGTTTTTAATTGCACAGAAATGCCAAAAAGTACAAGATGTTTTGTTCCTTCAAGCAATGGCATTACCTTCACAGAGGTAACTGTATGTCTCCTTTTGGCACCCCCTGCATCAGCGGCCCACAAGTAAAATTGTGTGTATTTTTCCAAAACAATTTCTTTTCTGCATTGAGAGCTAATTTTCTCTTCAGCATTGGAGCAATGCAACTTGAAGGGAAATAAAAAATGTCCCTTATGTTTCTTGGGACAGTTTTAAAAAATCAGCAACACAGTTGAGACTAAAGCAAAGCTGAGTTTAAAAGTTACAGCATGTTGTATTATGGAAGAAGGCAAGAAAAAAAAATGTATGGAGGACAGATATTTGCCAAAGAAATAATTTTTTGTCCTTTTTTTTTTTACAACTGTTACTCTAATTTTAATCTTTGACATTTCCAGAGTTCACAGCCCACTGCCAACTACCACTGCCAGGAGCATAGAAATAATTTTCAGACTATTGACAGCTGTTATGTTTTAAGACTTTAAAGACTTGTGTTGTAAGTCTTTAAAGAGGGGGCAGGAAGAAACTTTGTGGCAAGGTCTCCTCAGCCTCACCCTCTGTTATTAAAACCTGGCATATTCTCAGCAAAAATAAGCCATTTTCTCATTAAAACTAGTCTTTTTTTTTTTTTTTTTTTTTAAATAAAGTCACAGATCCACCATCTTTTGCAAACTGTCGGACAAAATGCCCCCTGGCATTCGCCTGCTTTGTAGATGTCTGACTACACACTTGGCTTTTGCTGCTGTAAAAACCCTACGTATATTAGTGAATTTACCTCACATCATTTCGATGAGTAAAACCCATATCTAACCTATCTAACCTACAGACAGAAAAATCAGACGTGGAGAGGTTAAGGCCAAAATCAGGAAATGTGCATCAATGTTTTAACTCTGCTTTCAAAGAAGTTAATAGGAATCTTTGGTTTTGAGAGGAGGGTTAGGCCTATACTAAGTGCTTCTAAAAATCACACCCGCAGCGAACACCTGCCCCAAGGAAATCAATAACAAGTTGAGGAACGGAGCTCTGATCTCCTGAACCTCAGCCTAGTCCTTTAACCACAAATCTAACCTCTCCACAAAGCCACAGTTGCTTCTATAATGAATGGCAATACGGCGTACAGCTCAGCACTCCGTGGGATATAGCTCTACATCAAACTGCTTTCAGCACTTATTCAAGGTTTGTGTTTTCTTGAGAACAGAGTAGGAATATAGACCTAACATTTCAAATCAACTTAGAATTTTCTAAAGATACTTATATAAAGAAAAGCATCTGTGAAAATTTCAGGAAAGCGAAAATCAAACCAAACCAATCAAAAACAGTTGTCATGTAGGTCTTTGATAATTACTCTTATACAAAAGTGGTTGTAGGGTACTGCACACAGTGGACCACTTCTATGTTTAGATGATGTTAATGTCCTTCAAAGTGGTGGCATTTGTCTACGCAATTACTGTGTCACTTCTAAGCAGCACTGCTGCCTAAATCAACACATTCATAAAGTCACACTTCTCCTTATTCTTACTGCTCTAACTAGAGGACAGTGTAGTTCAACAAGTTGGATGTAGTCTTGCTTACATCCAGTCATGAAAAGAGTTCATAAACCTTTGCACAGTCCAATTCCAAAACGTATGGTGGCAGCAGGAACTGAGTGAAGGAGGGTACTGTGCAGGAGGCTGGGTCACCAGTCACCTGCAGTGCAGACTGATGAATTATTTACTTTTTACTGATAATTTCACACCAGGAGTTTCAGTTAAACTGTAGATTTCCATTTAGGTCCTCTGCGGACCCTATGCTCTTATTTAGCTGGCAACGGGAATTCTATACAACTTAAATTCCTGTGAGGAAAGGGAGCCTCTCAAGTCAAGACATGGGCCTGGGCCTGTCAGAAAATTGTATTTCCTCTATACACATTCTGAATGCTGTCATGAATCAAGATCTCTCTGTGAACAGACACTGAGGCTTTACACCTACTAAAATATGGCTCATACTCTGTACATCTTCTTTAAATAAGCTCAAGGAGGATGGGGCTTGCAGAGAACAGGTATCTTACTACTGCCTAATCTATTTCTCAGTAAGAATAACTAAAATACCTAAAATTTTGGTCGGTACCAAATTTGATTGGCACTTGCTAATTAAGCAAGTCTCTATCTAAACCAGCTTTCCAAAAGGGACTTTTCTCAGCCTCTCTGGCGTTGCAGGCTACTACGTAATATACTAACCTACTGACCCATGATGCCTTCAGTTTTCTTTGATGCTCCCTATTTTTCAAAAACTGAAGCACAACGCTAGCCTTGCAAGTGCAATGTCCGTTTCTAACCCAGTTACCTCCTGCAATTTATTTGGGCAAATTTTCCAAAATATAGTCCTTTTGCCCAGAAAGGCCTTCCATATGCATCCTGCGCTTAAAAAAAAATAAATAAAAGTCAAGGTTTCAATCTTCTTTTGAAGACAGATTATTTTATCTCATCAACTGGAAACTGGTTCTGGCTTAACCACTTTATAAAGCATTCTCAGAACCTCAGATGAGAAGCACGTTACACACGGAAGCGCTGCGGGCTGCAAATATACATTGTATATCTACAAAATGGGCCATATCCCACAACCATTAAAATTGATGGGAGTTTTGCCATTCACTTCAATGGGATCAGCAGCAGTATATAAAGATGAAGTGGCTATAAGCACACACATACCGGTGCTTTATGGGCATGACAATATAAAAACCCTCTGTGAAGTAATGAAATGAATTATAACAGTGTGGGATATGTCAGTCTTCCTTCTCTTGCTCTCAGCTGCTGTACCAGGAACATTAAACATTTCCCTGGTTAGCTATAGAATCATAAAAATTACTGATAAAAGAGTGCTATTAAGTCTACATTCTGCCAACACAAGATTATTCCTCTCTATACCTTCTGTAATCCTCTTTCACAACATAGTTTTTAACTACTCAGACAGTATGGGTTCCTCTCCTTCCCATAGGGAATTACTCCATCAGCTACTTAATCACACTTCGAGCCAAGCTTTCCTGCTAACTGACCTCCAAGTTTTTTTCTTAATCCCACATCACTCTCCTCCTAGCTACACCCCTTTGCATATCATCAAAATCCACTGCTCTCTTTTGTGTATGTCTTTCAGATACTGGCACTTATTCCTTCTGAGAAATCATTCCTGCCAGGTCAACTTCCAACAAAGAGTTAGTTCTTACATCTTCTTCTTCATGGATTCATTTCCATTAATTCAGGAATAAAATTTGACACTTGTCACTGAATTCCTTCCTTGTCACTTGTCACCGAATTCTTTCCTAATGTCAATACTTTGTTTTTGCAATAACAGTAAGAAGTAATAGCATAAACTGTAAATTTTAAAAGAGGCACAACCAACTTTTACACAATTTTTGGATGCTATGTCCTCACACTGCCCATTTGTATTTTATCTTTTCAGTTGCACAAATTGCTTAGCTCTCTTCTAAAAATAATCCAACATAGGAAAAAAAAAAACCTAAAGATATTACAATATCACTTGAAATTTTTCCTTATCATCTTATTTCATGTTCAGACGATGGGAGGAATACTTTTAAGAATCTTATCATACATATTTCTATATCTTTTATGGCCTACCATCCCCAAATGGAGACAATAGTAGCTGCTGGCTCTTTCCTTGGTGAGGTAGTGAACAGAGCAACAGGCAAGGATGTGCACTCATCTCATCTAAATCTCTCCTACAAGATCGTCCAGGCGGGATGCTACTCTTTGGTCTGTACTATAAGGAAATGTTGGAACCTCACCTGAAGAGGGCAAGAATTGTATTTAATGCTCAAGTCCAATGTTGTCTGCAGAACAACTAGCTATTAACTGGCTATAAATACATTTAGGCTGTCATTTAGTTCTTTAAATCTTGAGTAATGCAATTCCAGAATGGTGTTGTAATGAAGGCAACAAATTTGAAACCCTTAAGGGAAAGCACTTGTCAGTTTATGGCAGGCATATGATTTGAGACTTATCGAAGTGGGGAACTAGAACTGGTGATGCTGGAGATCCTTTTCGACCATATGTTCATCAGGTGCTCTTACTGTCAAATCTTTAGTATAGGCAGTCCTAATTTCAAGAGCGGAATTTGGGACTGCATTTATTTCTGGGCAAAGTCTAATGAAATGTCCAAGCCAGAAACCTCCATTTAACTCTCAGCAATACAGATATGCTTGACATAAAGTTCTCAGTAAGGCTATAATCACAAAAAGATTAAGTTACTATTCCGCTGTTAACTTCGTGCTGCTCTCCTTATCTGCCGTAACACACTTGTGCTATCCTCTCTTTTACTCAGGGCAGGGAGCACCAACTTACTTTCTCTTTGGGGGAGGATGCTTAACAGAACTGAGGGCATTAAATGAAGGGGAAAAAGTGCATTTAAAATGTACACCACATTTTTATACACTGCAAATTCATGAAGTCTCTAAGCTGGTTAAAAGGCTACAAGAACATCTATTCAGAGATGGAATTTTGCCTTGTTAGGCTGATCGTATCATACTGGCATTCGTGACCTGAAAGCATTCATTCGCAGGCTGGTACAGAAGCAAGGCAGACACCTCCAGAGCTCTTCTCAAATAGTAAAGTTTTTTGAGATGAATAGTGGATCAGCAGGACGTGTGCCAGCAACTATCATTGACAAAGGTGCTGGTATATTCCTATTACAGCAGAATAGTGTGGGAGTGACAAAGAAACAGCAACAGCTAATCTAAATCTCTCTTGGGTCCCTGTGAGAGTTACTCTAATGCTGCACACAAATGAGTCACTTCTTGCTTATTTTCACACCTTTTTTTGATTAGACTTGTCAGAAGTAAGGTCAGGCCAAACTGTTATGGTCTTTAAAGAAGAAAGCCATCTTTCTAAGTCAAAGAGGCATCATTTTGGAATAAATAATATAAGTGTATCACTAACTCTAGCAGAAGTGCTATTCTCATTCACACTTGGGTAGCTGTGCTGCCTTCTAGTGCTTTCTTCTTTGACAAAAGACTTAGCTCTAACAACTTTTGGAAACCTCTTATGAAAATGATTACTTACAGTTCTTTACGATAACAGGCCTGTGTCTTTTCCCCCTTGACTACAAAGGATTTGCAGCATCACAGCACACTGGCCAGTGCAGAATATTGCCACATCTATACAACGATCACACAGCTACAGGAACATAAGCCCATTGCAAGACTGAGGAGACGTTTATGCAAGTGCTCACCTTAAGCAGAGCTGTAGGGAGTGGAAATTCTTGTAGGGAGACTTATAAAGAGCAAACTGTATGAAGCCCAGGTTTTTGCTCCATCCATTCCTCTTGGAAGTGGTTGTAATTTTTTTTTTTAAAAGAAGGAATTTTCTTTTGGTTATTACCAAAAATTCATTTATCAAAAGGTTTCCTATGGTGGCTGTTTCTGTTGGGAACTATGCACAGTGCTAGGGGAAGAAAAAAATAAAACTGTCAAGCCCATTAGACCCCTTCAAAGCTTACAAGGCACTAGGAAGATGAGCAAATGAAAGCATTTTCTGACAAATATTCAGACAAATATGGTCTGCCTTATGAAAAAAGCTCTCATCTCTGTTGAGGACAGACACCTCACCCTCATCTACAAGATGTGTGTACACACGTGACTGTGTATGCCATGTGCTCTTTGCCCTAACTTTGACAAACTCTTATGATTTTACGTTTTACGTAAGTATTCTTCTGGAAGTAAGAGATAGCCAAAATGTGCTGTTTGCTTCTTCTGGAAGAAAATAAACTCTCATTTTTAGCCAATATTTCATAAAGTTAAGTAAGCATCCCAGTAGGCCATATTCAGTGACAGAGCTGACAACCAGATCTGATCCTCAAATGCTTCTCCCAGCAATGCAACATTTCTGATAAGAATACTGCCTCAATACACAGCCACTCACTTGCTAGAAAGGCAGTCATTCCTCTATTTACTGGTCAAACCCCAGAGTTTCATAATCAAAATCCTTAAAAGACACTTTCCTACTATGATAGCAAAAGGATCTTAGAACCTCAAACAATCTCCCCATTCCCAACACCCATAATAGGGGATCCAAGTATTTTTATTATCCTACTTCTCCAAAGGAATTCTCCTCTACCCACCACCTTCTTCCAGATCTTTTCCTACACAGGGGGCAACATTGCTACTGCTCCACCTGAATCAAAATTGGCAAAAGCAGCGATGCCTCTCATTCAGCATTTCACATTTTTCTTGTGCTGGTGTAGTCCTAATCTTTTTACTGTACCCCTTTCAGGAAGCTTCCCCTTTTTATTGCACATCATAATGGGAAAGTCAAGAGCTCCTCGGTCCCCTACTTCAGTGTAACAATCCACAGCCATTTGTGTGTGTAATCTGCTTTTCCACTCTATTCCAAAGCGGAGAATGCTTTTGACAAGCCATAATAGAAGTATGTCTGATGTCATTAGACAAAGGATACTGCAGTTGCTTGCACGGCTTATGGTGACATATTAAAAAAACAAAACAAAAGAAAACAAAAGAACTCTAACCAAAGGATTACTTCTTGTAGGTTAGAAAAAGGCAAAAAACCCACAGTTGCACTTGGGCTCCAGTTATCTCTACTGTCTTGAGGTGATACTGCATAATCTGATTTTATTCCTCAAGGATTACGCAGATTTCTTTGGTTACTTCATGACACAGTAAAAATACTCATTTTCTTGCCCTCAGCTTGCTCACTTGCCTTTTCCCTGGGGCTGCAATCTCCTCTAAGACAGAAATGCTGACATGTTTGCTGCCCCATTTCCCTCAGTGTTGCTCTTGAAAGAGAAGGCAGGATACAGGAAGGAGGCATTTTTACAATTCCCTGAGAAGAGGTGTAAAAATGGAATATGTTGAAATATTATCCTGAAGGGGAGAAGGACATTTGAAATGTATTAAAAGGACATTTAGGATATTAAAAGTATCTATGAGGTGCTTAGAAGGGTACTTTTCAAACATGTTGAAAACATGCTGAAAACATGCTTTCAGGATGCTTTTCAAGCGGCACATCGTGTTTGGAAGCTGCTTCCTCACAGGTGCAAGCCTTTCCTCTTGCCTCCACAGGTGTAACTCCCTTTCTTTCTGCTTTTCCTTCCTCATCCTCTCTCTCTCTTCATGTGCTTACCAAGTCTCTGTTATCAGCCAGAACAGAAAACTCTCCAAAGCTTCTTGGACTGGTATTCATCTGCTACAAAATAAAATAGATAACACTCATTAGTTCTTCTACTTATTATTATTATTATTATTTTATTCTTTTTTTTTCCCTTTGTGGTACATTTTTAACGTAGCTAAACGAAACTCCAGGTTATGCAGAACTCAGTGCAGCTTTTACATAAATCACAAGGCCTTGCTGCATAATTTAAGTGTAATGCAGTTCACAGAGTGTCGCCGATACACTGAAATTCATCAAAGTTCAGTTTTCAAGGATCCCTTTGTTCTGCGAGTGATTACCTAGCCCACATTCTCCCCAACATTTGGTTTAACCACATATTTTAATTACATTCCTGAGCAACTTACATTTTTGGCTTTCCATTTCAATTTCCACAGGGCAAATAAAACTGATGGAAAGCACTTTGACAAGGGTTTTGTTATTTTCATCCAGTAGCCTGAGATGACTCCAAATTTGGATATTACACTTAATGTTTCTGGAACAGATGCTGTTAGGTCTTTTCATAGAAACACAGTATCATCTGCATATGTTAGTAGCTTCTAGGCCTCACGTTGCATACACTTTATATCGTCTTAAGTATCACAGACGTTGCTGACTGAGGTACGGGGGCACCTCAAGCATTTTTCATCACAAACTAAGAGAAAGGATGACCATGGAAGCTCATGCATCAAAGCAGCAGGGTTCGGAAGCTCATGCATCAAAGCAGCAGGGTACCTAATGCATTTATGTCCTGCAACAAACAGTGCAGGGTTGAGACACAGGTTATTGATCTCTGCAGCCCTCTCAAAACAGAGGCCCGTGTGTAGAAAAGCTGCGGGCAGAATTTCACTCCCCGATGGAGAGCTATAATGCATCAGGCAGGATTCTTCTGAGCCCCAAAAGGAGAGAGACAGAAAGAGTGTTTCTGTCTTCCTGAACAGCACAACTCCCTCCCCCTGTGGAGTGAAACACACTGTGACAGAACAGCAATAATGCCCCATCTTTCTTTTATTTTCCCTAAGGGGAAATTGCAGGTTTGCATTTGTTTTTAACACCAGCTCTGGCAGAAAATACAACGCTGGGAAAAAAAAAAAAAAAAAAAAAGTATGTGAATGTGTGTGTTTCTGTGTGTGTGTGTGTGAGTATATATGTATTTTTTGGTGAGTATAGAGAAATTGCTAATATTGCTTTTTATTCTGGCATCCACTGTTAGATAATGAGACCTTTTCCATTTATGCAGGAAATCTTCTTGGGCTACCTGAGATTCTGGAGTTGTTTAACTTAGAAAGGCAAATAAACCTTTAGCTACTGCATTTCTTTGAGGCGCTCTGAATCACACACCTCTCATTTTGATAACGTTTGATGGTATCACACCAAGGTCAAAAGATGGATTCACACAGGACTAAGTCTCAGAACTGAGAAATACGGGACCTGTGAGACTGAGAAAGCGTAAGCAAGGCGACTTGTATGGTGACAGAATGGAAACTCAATAACTGCTCCATACATCAGTTACATTTTCCTCTTGAAAAAGAGACATGCAAAACAAAAACAATAACAAAAAAACCTAAAATGAGTAATTTCAGAACATTATTTTAAGTTATATTCTTTTGACAATATTTTTGCTTTTCAAATGGCTGTCACTATACACAGACACACACACACACACACATATATAATATTTTGGTACATAACCCAAAATGTTTTAACCTTTCTGTTGGACACACAGTGCCTTGAATAATGCACAGCTATGTAAATGCTTCAGGACTGGGCTGGGCAGGAGAAGCTGATAACTATTTCCAGAGGGCGACCTATGTCTACTCTGAAGGCAAAGTGTCCGACCCCTCCTCCTCTTAGAAACCTGAAAGCTGCTGCACAAGATCAGCAGCTGCTTTTAAGCAACCAGGGTTTTCGGTCAGGTGTTGTCCTTCTGAACCCAGCCGCCTCTCTGCTCTTGACGCCATGGACATGACGTTCACAGCAGCCCTGGCACTCGCAGTGCAGACATGTTCACTGCCTCGCTGTGAGCTGAGGCTCATCAGCATAACAAGCTGAGCAAAAAACAGCAGCAGCAGAAAGTCAACTGAATTCTTCAGTGGGAAAAAACGCACAATTGTAACAAGTCACTTTGAGCTTACAACAAAATAATTATTTAAGAGACTCATGAAGAACTACTGCATTTCTGATGTGCTTACACACAAAAAAATCCTATTTTTGTTGACCTAACTGGTAATTTTTCCAATATTTACTATTTATGTCCTTTTATATTCAGAAAAAAAAAATCAAACCTGCATTAACAAATGATGTTTGTGACTTTAAAAAGCTTATGTTTTTAATACACATGTATTAAATACACATGTATATGTGCAAACAAAATGGACGTGAAATATATAAACCCAGTCACACACATTTCAATACATAAAACTCATCAGAAAACCCTCCGTCCTTTCAAAGTGTGGTTCCTTAAAACAATTATTGTAAAGTTTAAACAGAGAAAAGACATCTCTCTGTTGTCAATGCTAAGGGAGGGATGAAAGGGCTTCTTTAAAACTTATGTACAACCTAATACTTAAATTCAATCATAAGTTTTTACACCCAACCTACAGGCAAAACATATGAAAATTCAGTTTGCCTGTGCGTTTGCATGAGCATAGCCGTATTTATCCATAGTGCTGTGTGGCAGAATTGAAGAAGCTTGAGAACAGCCTTAGTTCCTGTCCTCAGAGGGACTCACCCTGCTTGCACACCACAGATGTGACACACCAGATCATAACTCAGTGGATAAAGCGCTTCTCCAGACTGTCCGTTTTGCTCATTATCACTGTAATTATGTAACAGAATTCTCTGAACACTGTGCCATTATTGGAGTTATTAATCATTCTGGTTCTGTTTCAAGTATGTGCTTTATTGCCTCCTGGATATATACTGCATTATGCCACAAACTGAACATCCAAGCTAAATGCATCTAAATCTACATGTTATAAGGGCTTTTCAACATCATTTGCTCTTTTCAATTATAGTTTGATAAAATATAAAAATAGAACAAAAGAAAAAGTTGGTGTTAATATAGCCGCTGACCTTTACGACTGCAAACAAAAGGCAGTTCTTGCCAGTAAACAACTTGGCAAGTATGAAACTTGTTTTGCTACTGCTTGGAATAGTCAGTGCTTAAGATGACAAACTCTGCATACAAATCAGCTCATACAGAAAAACACATTCCTAGATATGTTGGCGAATAACAGCAGGATTTCCATAACCCTAGAAGCAGACACCATTCAAAGTATTTATTTAAAGATATACTGTACCAAAACAGCAATTTTTCAAAACTGTGCAAAAACCACAACACAAGCCACTATTCACATGTTCTTTATAATAAAGGCATCATGTGGACTATATTTTTTTCTTTAGTTTAGCTACATACATTGGACCCCACGCTTTCCCCTTCTCTGGGAGAACCAGAAGTTCATGCTGTTGCGTACCGCCAAGAAGAGTGAATTCCTGAGAAACAGCTTTGCCCATATCGCTTATATCTACAGGCAGAATATTACTGCATGAGTTCAGAATGAGATTTATTACATCGCTGTTTTCTGCCTTTGAGAGAGTGCATGTAGAATAGACCAGTGATCCACCAGGACGCAACGCTTTAACGGCAGACCTGCAAACAATGAAGAAAATACGCAGTGTAAGAAGTGAGATATATGGGGATAGGCGCTAAGACTTTCAATTCTAGATAAACATACAGAAGAAAAAGAAATAACTTGATAAAACACTCAATAAAGAATATAATTGACAATTCAGGAACCTATATATGCTTTCTCATTTATTTCTGTATTGTCAGTTAACTGAGGACATTTTTAAAAAAGAACGACGTGTAGGAAGCAGAATCCATACAGATTCTGCAGAATGTGCTTCAAGCACTCATACAGGCTACACAACTGTGAAAATGCTGCAGTCGCATATACAAACCAGATTGGAGCACAGCAAAAGCGCTAGTTAAAAAAGCTAAGAGGTATCTTCTGCTTGCAGAAAAAAAAAAATATCCAAACATACATTGGCGCTAATAACCTGGTCTAATTACAGGATTGTAATTTTATAAACTTTTCTGCAATATCTGCAACTTAGCAGATAACAGGACTGAGGGCTTGACTGAATCACCACTTTTCTATCTGATTTCTTAAGGAAATATAATTTAGGAGAACGTAATAACTATTTATCTGCCCTTCACCTATTAACCTTTAGATAAATTTTAACTAAATAAAGTTAGTTTGTTTAGTTAAAATAGAGGTTTAAGATTCTAAGTTTCATGAAACTTTCATGATAATTTTGGTCAGAGGTTCTTTTCAGCTCCCCTGCCAAATCTAATTTTAAATAAACTGTTTACTTTCCATTAAAGCAGATCCCCAAAGTCTTTTTCACAGGGATAAAATGCACTCTGTGAGAGTAAGGAAATGAGATCTGCAATCCATATTCAGTTATTGCAAATTAAAAGAGTAAGGAAAAAAAAAAAATCCTGTATTGTAGAAGCACATTCCTCACATCTGGTAACACTACCTAACTGGAAGAGGAATCTGTACTAAAAGTTCATATTAAAATAAAACAAAATGAAACCCAAACCTCTCTTGTTTAAAAACAATGCAAGTATCTCTTCTGTGATTGCCGTTACTCATGCACACTCCAGAGACACTACAATTAGTGCTCAGGGGACTCTGCAAGTGGGTCACAGAGAATTTTGCCCTTTGCAGAAGGGTAGGTCAAATTCTGGAAGCACAGATTCCTGGAGACACACAGTCCTGCTGTATTGAAATAAACAGAATAATTCTAGACTGGCAGTATTACTAATGCTACTGTATTGACCCAAAAAATCTACATGGAAAACCTAAAAAGACAGACTGAGAAATAATAAAAAAAATCAAAACAGATGGAGGTGAGCAGCCTCCAAATACAGTGAATCTGAATTAGATCCTAGTTGAAAAAAAATAATAACACTGAAAGAGGCAAGCTGAAAATTGTTAAACCGTGGCATCTGAATGAAAACATTTGAGAAAAATAAAAATAGGAGAGGAAAAGACTAGTCCTTTTAACAGAATAGGGCATTTTCAGGAAAAGAATCAATAAAAGAGGAGGAAAAAAAAAGCACCTTATCTCAAACAAGACTGAAGCAACTCTGAAAAAGTTCTGTCCAAAATATTACAAAAACACTAGGACATATGATTGCTTCAACTAGAGATAATACAATTGTGTTCACCTTCCCAAGTGAGAATTCCTGTGTACTATACCCACTTTTCCTCACAGCATACACATGCTTTTCTTATTTCTTCTATGGATGCTGGTTAGGTTAATCAACATGGCACATAGATAATTTATTGCATTTTATACTGGCCTAACTTTAGACAGTGAAAGAGAACAGATCTCTCTCAACAGATGCTGAAAAAAAAATCAGTGTTTAATGTCTTTATTATGTCAGTCTTCACTAAAAATGGAGAGTGAGCAGATGGCCAGCACATTTAGTGTAAGTGAGAGAGCAGGTCAACCCCCCAATACATAATGCATGTGGATCCTCCAAAGTCATTCTCCGTGCACCTCTCTGGCTCCACGCACCTACTAGAGCAATCCCAGCTTGAGCTACTTTTGAGCTGACTACACTGTTTCTATAACTGACTCCTTCCCCCACCCTTCCTAGTTGAAGCTCTCCTTACCAGACTGGCCCACCTGCTGGTGGATTCCGTCTCTCCCTATCAGTCAGTTCTCTATCTTAAAACAGGATCCCATGCTTGTAGAAGCCAAAACTCAATTGGCAACACCAGTGGCACAGCCAGCTGTTAATGTGGGAAGTCTTTCTATTCCTACTCACATCCTTCCCCCTCATCGGCAGGATTAAATGAGGAATGAGGAGAAAAGGACCAGGTCTCATAGACCTCTGACCACTATCCCCAGAGCTCTGAAATCCTGTTTGATGATTTCCAACTTGCCTTTGGTATCATTAATGCTCACATGCAAGATGAACAGCAGGTAAGAGTTTGACACATGGATTCTGGCAGTCTTTCCATGACATGTCGTATTAGAGCCCCTGTGAGACAACAAGATAGAGAACTGATAGGCAGAGATGGAATCCATCAGCAGGTTAGCCAGTCTCGTAAGGAGATCAGATACATGTCCCTGTTCCTTCAAGTGAGGAGTCACCCACAACAATTACTCACTGCTTCTTCGGGGTTTTCCTGCAAGGCACAGCACCTGCCAGCCCAGCCGCTTCCCTTGAAGCCATGCTCAGGTCCACCTCAGCTTGGAGAGCACTAAAACTCTTCCTCAATTGCAAGTCTCAGCAGAAGAAAAAGCCTTTCCCCTTCTACGAGAAGTGACCAGTTCCTACAGGGTTCTTCTACGAGGTTATAACGAACCATTTAGCATGACACAGAGTCCTCTGACATCTCTATTGCTGTGGAGGTTGCAGTCCTGGAGCTGCAAGAATATCCTATCGTCTAGAATGCTCTGTAGCCTTCTGAAGGAGAGCTGACTGATAGCGCGGGACCACAGACAGGACCCAAGCACTCTGCAGCCTGAGACCTATAGTGTGGTGTCTGCTGCCAGGGGGTCTATCTGAGTAGAAGACATAGCTGACGGCAGCAGCTCCAAAAGTTACGGGGGAATGTGCTCTTTGGTGTCATGACCGTGTCTGAGGAAGCAGACACTACTAGGACTGGAAAAGAGGTGCCTTCTTGTGCCCTTCTGTGCAAAAATTGCTGCAAACTGCTGCATCTGTTCACTGCATCTGTTAGCTGCACTCTCAAAGAAAAGTTTCTAAAAAGCCCCTTTTGACTACCTGTTTACTTTGTTTGCACTCTAGCTTTTTAATCTATCTTTTTAAACTCAGCTTGTTAAGGTTTAATTTGTAAAACCATTTTCTGATGTAGAATATCAAGCAGTAAATAGTCTCTTAAAAATTTGACTAATATTGATGCCACAGCAGTAAATGCTGGGAGAGGACAGCACTGCCCAGTTGAAGTGTCACTTCTGTGTTTCTGTTTTCTATTGAGAAATGGCACAACCACAAAAATTCTGTGCTTTTTATATAACACGAACTAAACAACACAACAATCATTAAATACCACAATCAGAGTATCCTGAAGCAAGACAACAAAACCACCACTCAAAACTATTTGTCACTGCAGCTCATCAGTAGGCAGTCCCTCATTCATACACCAAGACGATTACACACCTGAACATTATAACATAAAAAGAATAACTACTTTATAATCTTTATAACACTATTAGCAATACTGAAGGGAACACCAGGTTTCAGGGTAATGCCACCGCCAGGACTGTTTCTGCTATTGTGGGAAACAAGTTGAGGAGGAGGAAGAAACTGTTGGCAGAAGCTCAAGATTAGTTACTCCTTCTAAGAAACACTTAACTTCCTATTTGTACTACAATAGTCCCTGGAAGCCTCACTTAAGATTAGAGTACCTAAGTATGTACTCTAAACACTGTAACACAGTCCATTCCTTGAAAAAAAACCTTCCCTTTTCATACAGATGAAACCAGGAGAGGCAGGAAGATCCAGCAGTCACCTCTTGCAAAGTTGAACAGCAAGTCAGCAGGAGAACTGCACCCTGAACATCCCTCTCCTTAGAATCAGGTCAGCCCTCGTAGTCACAAAGCATTCTTCTCTTCTCAACAGTAACTTTTTAGCTTTTGCATTAGAACTCAAAGAGAACAGAGCTGAAGCATAAATACTCTGTGATACAGATATGCTAATCTTCACAGCACAAAGGAAACCACCTTCTTCGCATATTTTCACATAATTTCTCCTTCCCTCTACACCTTTTTCATGTAAACAGGAATGTGAAATTAGGAGAGAGCAGCCAGTTGGCTTGTAAATGTTGAAATATATTTGTGTGGCAATCAAGATCCCTTCCTCCAGCAGAATCCCAAAGCAGTGTAACTAAGTAGTAAGATATCTGATAACTTTACACACATATGTTGATAATGACAACTACTTTCTTAGATGTAATAGATACTACATGAAAATTTAAACAAAAGTGAGAAAATAGTTTTTCCAGGTGAAAGTGGGAAAGACAAATACCAAACAAGCAGATATAGCTACAGGATTAAACAACAAGATGCCTAAAAGAGTGTCTTTTTTAACATACGTAAAGTAACAACTATTCAAGACAACATATCAATGCTTTAAAATGCACTATGCTCCTACAATAGAGGGTTGGTGCAGTGATTTAGAGGAAAGACCATCATAATCTTCTCAACCAAGTCCTTAAAATCTCACTTGAGAAACAAACCAACTCTAAGACTACTTAGCTTGGGAATTTTCACTGGACCATGACCGTAAAAAGTCAGATCACTTGCTGCCAACCACCTTAACTTTGGATCTAAGTCACAAATTAAAGCATCTATGAGACATTTACTTTACACTGCAAGGTTAATCAATGTATCTACCCATCTTGCCAAGTTCAGCAACAGCTGCTTCTGTAGCTGTTTTCAATGTCACCATATCACCATCCCTGATTAAGCTGTTCTTCGCTTTTGAGAAACCTTCAAGCACTCAGCTTCAAAATTCAAATGAAGTGGAGCTGGGCTGAAAGTCGCAAGGTGATACTATTGTGGGGGGCTAAGTAGGTTCACAGAGTTTGGTCCTCACATCAGCAGCATGGGGAAGAATTCATTCACAAGAGTCAGAGGTACAAAAGATGTATTAACGTAATCTAACTCCACACATTGTAAGAATACTAAAGAAGATTTTTTAAAGCAATATATTATTTTTAAAACCTGCTTATTTTCCCCTCAGGACTGACTTTAAATCTAACAATGGAGGAATAAGATGTTAAAAATAAACCAGATAAAACAGAGGAATTGGATTATTTAGCACCTTAACAAAAAAAGACCTCTCCAGAGCCACATGAGGACTTAAACTGACACAATTTCACAAGTAACTAAAATGCAGTTATCTCGAATCCCCAAGGGGAATTTTTTACCCTGAAAGAAAATTAAACATGATAGTTGCCATTTTGTTAGTTTTTAATGTTTTCAAGTCTTCATAGGCATAGGCATGTAATAAATGGATATGAAAACATTATGGTACATTATTTCATATTATAGGAAGCATCTGCATGTCCAGCCCACTCCTCTCATGCTTGCTTGTATGTTCTGCATGCCACTCAAAGGGTCACAATTGCTCATTTAACCATTTTCCATATTAAAGTGAAAGATTAAATAGGTTTTAGGGCAAGTTTGAAACAATGCAACACTTCAACAGTGCCATCTTTTGGCAACTGGGAAGTATTTCTTTTCAGTAACCCACTTGATGTCTGGTCAGAATAAAATTATCAATCCATTTACAAGCCATTCAAGAAGTAAAACACCTCAAAACATGTTTCCTTTTATCTTACATCCTATTCCCTATTCTCCCTGCTGACTAAAGACATCATACATTTCTTTTTCCTCTTAAAAGAGTCTAAACACGTAAGTCATACAGTCTGCATCAGTCTGCAATTAAAGGTTTTGCTTTAATTATATAAAAAGGTGTAAAACTAATTACAAATAGATGTAAAATGCAGCCACTTAAAAAGAGAAGTAAAGAATAACCCCCACCTGTCTTCCTCTAGTCACAGTTTGCTCTGATAATTAACATGTTCATAGCTCACTGAAGCCCACTACAGTCTGTGTTTTTCACTAGAGTTTATGATGCAGACATGAACACAAGGACTGTGTGTGGGATTAAAGCAACATCTGCATCTCTCATGCTTAAAGTGATCCTCGAACAGTTGCTTAGCTGTTCTGTAGGTATTTTGTTCATTTATTCATTTATTAATTCCATGAACTTCATCTGTCCAGCTGTCAGCACTTAGGAAGTTTCTCACAGGGCACTATCAAAGCCTTAAAATCAGAGAGTCGTTAAAAACAGAACCTACTTATTTTAAAATATCTCTGAGAGAAGAACAGGTGAGACCACAGCAGTGCTCGCTCTGTCTTCTCTCTGTAAGGAGATTCATATCAACCATCACACCAGAAAATGGCCGAGCTGTAATTGGAGTCTATTCTCAAATAAAAGCACTCCCCATTTCTCTGCTAAAATCCTACTTACAGAAAAAAAGGAAAGGTTCATCTACTACTGAAATGCATAAAGAGAAAAGGTAGCTTGTTTCTCAAGTGAGCTTGCTGGGGTACTTACTTGGAAGAAAAAGAGTCCTTCGCTTCAGTTCCTATTCCAAGGACTATTTCATCATTTTATTTAACAACTTTTTTGTATAAAATAAGTAGTAGTTTCTTGGAGCAGGAATCAGACATGGGGCTCTTCTTCCCCTAGTCTCAGACATCATGCTCTTGGCAAAGAATCGTTTACTTCCTTTCTATTAGCTAAGCCTCTCCAGAAAACAGAAAGACCCATACGGCCAGTACTGCCATCAATAGTGGTTTGGGGAACGATACAGAACAAACCTGGCACGTTTGAGCACATTAAATTCAAATGAAAACTAACTGCACACTATCTAGCCAGTGGCTAGCTAATCATTATTTATGTTTATTTTAACATTTTGCCTGGCAAGACACCCTGAAAAAGCACTTTGTATATCCACCGGCTTTTCCAGGGGGAAAATGATTTAAAAAGGAATTCACACACACAAAAAAAGGTTAGTTCAACAGTTGCTGTTACAACAAGCTCCACTAATGGACAACAAGTCCATTAGCGGAACTAACGGACTGCGTGACTACAAATAGTGAATAGATTAAAGGGTCCACAATAGGAGAACAAGCAGAAAAAAAATCAGGGGAAAGAATTAAAGCTGCAGAGAAGTAATCCTAATCACGGTTCTCCCCCCTTCTCTATGTGCTTCTCTCCTCCTTCACACACAGGGATGTACTACTTTCCTCAAGCTACCTCTCCCCTTCTGCTACCTCAGCTCCAAACTCCCCTGGCTTGTTTCAAAGGGTCCCAGAATGAGACCCTTTGGAGCTCCTTTCTACGAGTCCCCCAGACTTACAGATGGAAATGCAAGACACAAAATATCTGAATGGACAACGATTTTTCCTTTTCCCTGTCTTCCTAATGACAGACACTAAAAAGTCAAGCAACCTCTAGGATGCTAAGTGGAAAAAAAAAAAAAAAGTTCTTCGTTGCAGGCCTTTCTTGCCTTTACTGAGAGCATTCAGACTGAATTTTCTTCAGCAGTAACAAGGCACAAACAAAAGCAGAGTCACTTTACCCACAGTACCACTAGCTGATTGAGAGTGCCTTCCTTTTTATTTCATTACACACCTGTGTGACAAAAAGGCGCTCTGTCTTAATCAACAGAGATTTTTTTTTCACCATTCATTCACACCAACATTTTTCTTGCACTTTTTAAAGTATTTGGGGGAGAAAAGGAGAGTCCGCGCTGAGAGCCTTAGTGTGGAAGCACAGCTGTGATTTGCGGCAGTGGCAATGACACCCTCCTGACAGGGATGCCATCTCCCTGCTCCTAACCGTGGTCTATGGGGGTTACAGTGACCAGAAGGCAGGTGGCAGCTCTGCGTCACTATTGTCTGAGGTAAAGGCAACTGACATCAACTGTTGACAAAACCTGGACTAAGCCGTTACGTACGTGAAACGGTTTCATTTATTTAAAGGCAGGATCTCTCCTACAGATTTTCTTGAGCAGGAACACTGTGCTCACCTAATAAAAGGGAGGTAAGTAACTGCAAGGAATGTCTTAGTGAAAGGAGCCCCCTCATCAGGCTAGCAGAGGTTGGAATAGGAGATCCATACTAACCTTTCAAAACACCAAACCCAGCAGCGGTCAAAACCACATATAGGAAAAATTATGTATGGCTATACGCAGTAACAAAATTACAGTATGAGATATCTATTACTACTCCATGCATACACCACAACAATGCATCTAAATTAAGGCTACGTACACTTAGCTGTGTAAATGTGCAGCATAATTAAAGAAGGGAGAATTCTAATGCAAGAAATAAATTACACTCCTTCTACTGTATTATTAGGTGATGCATTGTTACTAATGAAACAGTGGTATCCTGCCTACTCATACAGAACAATTTTTGCCTCTGTCTTAAACAAACAAAAAAAATAACAGCATGCTGAATAAAAAGTGGAAGCAGCTTTATAATTACATTTCTATATATATATCCCAAAAACGTATTTCAATGGAAATATAAAAGAGGCAATGAGAACATCTTTTTTTTTCCCCCAGTAATTCACTGAATTACTAAATTTGCTACAGTATTTAGTATGCATCACATGAAAAAGATCTTTCTTTTAGGGAAAAAAAAGTGAATTATTCTACAAGAGCATGTTCCCTAATCTTTATATACCATGTAAAATAGAGTATTTAGGAACTTAATCTTGGTTATACTTTCCCAATAATTTTTAGCATTTACTCCAAATAAGAAATATTTTCAGAGGTCTGGACTGCGGGAAATAATGAGGCTCCGGTGGTATGTTACATTAGCCAGGACTGCCAACGCTACTCAATGACTCAAGGGAAAATGTCCATCTCACTGTACTTCCCACATGTGCTGACCTGTGAAGCCCCTACAGCTGGCTGCACATAGCAATCTCTGCTCCGGTGATGCCAAGGACTGAAGCACTGACACAAACAGGGCTCAGGAGCTTTACAAAGGCACTTGCACAGCACCTGCTTACTTACACATAACATTAACTAATGGGGTATGTTCTCACTACTTCAGAAAATTAAATGCAGAATATTTTAGATGATTTTTTTTCTTCCAATAAAATGTATGCACAACCTCTCCCGCTTCCCCAAAAGCGTTTCCGCAAGAAATAAAAATAATTTATGGTAATCTTTTCTTGCAAGAATGAATCAGCAATTTCAAATATCATATTATGACTGACATTCAAAGCAAAATAAAGTTCTTATTCATTATACCTTGCCATTACACTCCAGCTGCCCAGGGGATATAGCCAAAGCTAAATATGTAATAGACAGCCATAGTTCCTTATACATTCATAAACAATGCAGGGATTCAAACTTTTCATTGACCAGGAAGAATAAAGTGTTTCCCTATTTTCTCAATCCAAATATAACCCCAAGTTCTGAAAAATGAGAACACATAGAACTCTAAACAAATCAACTAAAAAAATAAAAACAAGTGTAGCGTATTCAGGATCCTTCACATTTCTTATGCAACTAGAACCCTCTGAAAGCCCCTTACCTGTGTGTGTGTGTGTGCATGCCCCTGCCAGCACCTACTCAAAACTAGGACTCTGCCTTGTAGTAACTCCCAGGAAGACAAGGGCAGGAGGGAGTGAGGGAGGAGGTCAGACACAGCACATCTTTAAAAGTTAGTCTGAGCTCCTCTGGACCAGAACTCTATTGCACACCAATTAGAACTGTTTAATTAATGTGAGATGCTGTATATAAAAGATTTATGGTTACGTGAATACCTTCATTACTTTTCCTAACTTGTACTTTTTTTTTCCTTCAAGCCGAACCCTAATTCTGTGTCTTTCAGCTACAGTAATTGTTCTGGGAATTCTTACAACACCCATAAGAGATTTCACATTAAATTATTATGTACTCAAATTTAATCTTAAGTTTATTTTTTGTCTGAGAATTGATACCATTGATAAATTCATTTATTAGTATCGCTGCATTCTGTGCTAGCATTTTGTAACAGGAAATGACCATTCCTCACTTACTTTGCAATTTGTTTTCTGCATGAACACTCCAAATAATAACAAGATTTGCAGTGTGTTCTTGTATTACAGCACCCAGCAGCGATGCTTTGGTTATGACATTAACAATCATTATCATCTCCATTTCATTCAAATCAGTGCTGCCCTCACTGCTTGTAATTTGCTTTGCAGTATTTATACTACTTATTTACATTTAAAATTTTATTCACGCTGGAGTAAGCAAGATACTTGAAATGGTTCCAGTACTTCTTTCAAAACCACTTTCTTTGAAGCTTCTATCTACTTAATAAATCACATCGCATTGCAAAAATACTTTTTCTTGCCTGTCTTCCTTTGTGATTTCCCCAGTTTCCCCCTGAAAGCTGATCTGCTTAAAAAAATGCAAGAAGACAGGCAAATTACTAGTGAAATATTTCCATAACAAAAAAGAAAAGAGGGGAAGCCAAATTTGGGGCTGAAAGTCACTTGAGAGAAATGAAAACAAAACTCCCTTTTCCATTTTCCACTTTGCATGTACTCTCCATTTGAATACCTACGTACTACAGCTAAATGAATGCTTTGACTATATATTTTAAACTTCATCTTCAAATGACACAATATTTATTATATTAATTTTGGCAAAATTTCTGAGATACAGATTTATACTTATAAAATAGGTATGGGAACTGAGGAGAAAAATGTCCATGAGGATTAAGCACAAGATAATCTGAACAGATATATCAGGGTCAACTGTGCATACAATGACTCAAAATATGATGCAGTGTAGCTGGATTAGTGCATTGGTTTAACCTTAGCAAATACTATCAAAGTATCAGAGCCAACACTCAAACACAGTCTTTTATTTATAATTTTGTACACTGGCCATAAAAATGATTTCATCATTGCCCTTTTTTTTCACTATATAAAAGATCTAGGCCTTCACTAGTATTGTGAATTCATTCTAATGTGATCAGATAACAAGTACAATAAATGAACAGTGCATAGTTATACCTTTTACTAAGTATATGCCAGTATATGTTTTACAGGATAAAGCTTATCATTACATCTTGAATCTAACCATTCATTTTATAGGGTCAAGGAACTCTTAAAAAAAAAGTCCCGTGCATGTAACAATAGACTGCTTAATCTATGTAATTACTTAGACCCATGGGGACAGAAAGGGAAATTAGCATCTTTTTACTTCAAGTTACATATCAAAAACATTTGGTCTTATTGTCATACTTTCAACAGAAGCAAAGTTCTCTTCTAGATTTAGGACCAATCCAATTAAACATGATTTGAGGCAATGGCAATGTTTCCTCTCTTAAAACAAGGGTCCTGCTGTCAACAGTACTTCAGGATTATAATCTGCAGTGATTTATGTAAATTTTCAAAATTTCACTGCATGATATATGCTTTCTTTTGTTAGAGCTTCACAAATTGGATTTTATATGACAAATATTGAAAAGAGAAAACTGCAAGAGGTCAGTGTTTTAAATGTGATTGATTTCTTCAAAGGGAATGGGTGACATGATGCATTACTGCAATAAGACACTCATATTTCTGTTATAAATCACAGGCTTCTGCCTTTTTTGACTCAAGTCTTGCAAACCTATCCTGAACTGCTGCGATGAGAACTTCCCATAAAAGCTTTTTTGTTGTTGTTGTTGAAATAGTAATATTTTTTTCTCACAATTTGCTTTGACAGATGGGTACTTCCAAGGTAAATCACTGTGCGACACTTAGAGGTTTATTATTTTATCAATACCTATATGGCATTATAATGGCTAGAGAAACTGTTTTTGGAAGGAAACGTCAAATTCTACTTTAATCTAACTCCTAAAACATTTTAACCTTTGCATGTAAAAGTGTATTATTAGGAGGAGTTCATTATGTGATTTCTTTTTAAAGAAGTCAGTTATAGGCAGTATTTTACTCATTTTAAAGCTGAAAGTTATTAGCAATTAGAAAACATGAATTCCCAAGAAACAGAATGCAAGACTTGTGAGAGAGTAACTTCAAGCACGACTGTTACTCTACAAAAAATACTCAAGTATACAAAGGATTAAGGAGAAGTTTTTCATGTTGTAGAAAAGAAACTGGTTCAAATGTTTCACAAGTGCTAGCTTATGTCTGGCATCATTTTTAAGTATAATGTATTACTACTTTGAATTGGATTATTGGGTGGATTTTCTTGAAAAGCAAAAAAGCCCTCCAGTCTGGAAGATGGTAATAACCTATCAATTACAAACAAGTAGTCTTTCTTGCTAAACACTAAAATGGGTGTTAAATCCTATCAGTTAAGAATGTGCAACAGTAGCTTCTAATCATTCAGATAAATAGACCAGAAAACAAATTCTGAACAGTATTTTCTAATGATCAGCTGGTAAATAGTACTGACTGACAGTTTTGTGATCAAGAACCGTGTTTGAGAATTCCGTTGAAGAACAAAAAAAGAAAAATGCCCAGCTTAGCTACTTTTTCAGATGCTTAAAGAAAAGATGCTGTTAAAAATTCTGTGCATGTGTTTGTTTCACCTGGGGAATATTTCTGGAACCATTTTAGCTGTGTCCACAGAAAATATTTTGATAAGATACCAGGTTGTTTTGAAACATCTGTAAGTGGATCTTTCTTTTAAAAAGTGAGTAACCAGGACTGGAGAGCAGTATGTTAGTAGAAGATCTAGACCTCACTACTTACATTATCATAGAATCTTAGAATCATAGTTGGAAAAGACCTTTGAGATCATCAAGTGTGACCGTAAGCCCCTCACCACCTGCTAAACCACATCCCTAAGCACCTCATCTACACATTTCCTGAATATTGCCAGAGATGGTGACTCCATCGTTTCCCAGGGCAGCCTATTCCAATGCTTCACCACTCTTTCCATGTAGAAATTCTTCCTGATGTCTAACTTGAACCTCCTTTTGTCCTAAAGGACAATTATTCCCTTCCCTGAAAATGTCCATATTCAAATTACCTTAGATTAACTTTTATCTAAACAGCAATTGCAACAAGCTATTCACTTATTCTTTCCATTGGGTAGAACTTGGATTTTGATAATAAATATGACAACCTTTGCCCCCATATCATGTTCATTAACTAGAAGAAGCTCCTTTAGTAGCTCTTCTCTGCACTTCTCACCTTAGCAGCTGTAATTGGAGAGAAGATAACTCTTTCCTTTGCATTAGCCTAAGTGTAGCTTGATGAATATCAGTAGAGAATAACCAGCTTCTGTCATTTGAACACGGAGCATCCACCAGTATCTATAAAATCAATATGAGCAAACAAAATCATTAAAAATAAAAATACTCACTTTCTGAATACTGTGTACCAAAATCTACTCAATTCATTTTTGAAAATATTTAGAATGCCCTTTCTTTCTTCACGTTACAGGCAAAAAAAATACTTATTATTTTGAAATGTTTCTGTAGGGAAAGGCAAAAAAAGAAATTACTACTCCACAAGCATCTTCCACCTGAACAACACTCATGCGCGTCTCCTCCCCTTGCCTACTTATGTATCATGCAAAGAACAGAATGATAAGGTCTTCAGAATTCATTACCAAGTTTAAATGGTTAACTTCATCTAGCACATGAACAAATGCACAATAAGCTTCATACAGTGATCGCAAAGGTTGTGCTGAGTCTGTTTGCGACTTTGTTTTCCTGATAAGCCAGATATTTCTACTGGTCTTGAAAAAAGAAGAGAATAACACATGAAGAGAAAGAAATGAAAGGCCCAAATAGTATTTGCTAATATGCAATAACGTTACCTTGTCATATAATTCCGGATTGAGATCTCCAATCTGTCTGCCATCCAGATTAGAAACAGTTACTGAGTTGATTAAAGGGGCTGGGATGAAGGATTCTAGTGTCTTTTTCAACCATCTTGATCTCAAACCGTCATACTCGTTACAGTGAAACTGACCTTAAGAAATTAAAAACTTAAGTAAACATTCTCTGGGATTTTTTACATATATAAGGAATTAAAATGATTTCAAAAGTTTTACTACTATTCCAGTAGTAGACTGAATATGCCAGAGTCGACATACTATGTGCTTATGTTATTGCTCATATTACAACATTGCTGTTATTCACAAGCCTAAGTAAATCTCAACATGTTCCTACCGAGCAACCCACTAATATTTTAGGACATCAACAGATTTCCAACGTAAAACAAACTTTAAACATAACCCACATTCTAAGAGTATTTCTGGCCTCCTTCCACCACTGTCTATAGAATTTTTGCCTTTAATTAGTTTCCTTTTTTTATTTAATACAATTTTAGTTTGTGTGCCTAAGCACATCAATACAACTCCCTATTTGTTTGAAATTTAAACCAGGAGTGTTTTAACAAAATTTTAGCTGCACTTATGCTCAACAATGTTTAACAGAGTAGCTACATGCTCAGAAGAAACACCACTGTCGCTTGTACCAAGCCCAGCATGTAACATCACATTTTACAACTCCTTTCTTTAGTAAAATTTCTATTTTGAATCTCTGGACAGTGTCCATACACTTGTCCCATGCACTTGTCCTATACAATACTTTTGACTAATACAATAGGGCATTCACTGAGGGGTCATCCGAATCAACTTCCCTGTATCTTACTCTCATGAGCAACAATTCAGAAGCAGTCATGCTTCTGCAAAAGTGTTTTCCAAACTCTTTAACAGAACAAACCACATTTAATTTACTTTATAAACCGCATCTCACTTATCTAACAGAGGAAGTGAGCCAGCCATCATCACTAGATACCAGTATTTATAGTAATTGTCTCACCCTTAAGACCATACAGAGTTGCCAACATTTCAAGACAGTTACTACTCAAGCTAGCATATAAGTTTGGAAAGAGCAGGTGCACATTGTTTGGACTCCCTGGCCTGGAAGGACTGAGCTGTGGCTTTCAGCTTCCTCCTCATGTGCTGCAACCTTCTTATTGTCCTTGCGCAACGTCTAGGTAGACTGAGACAAAGAACAATGTTGATACAGACCAAGTGATCATCACATGCTTTCTTCTTGTGTTTAGCTCTTACACATTTTATTTTTTATGTCCCATTTGACGTGTGTATACTTCTAGTTTACTTACACTATTTGTATAGCACTGGTCAGACAGTCAGTAAAGGAAGAAAATACCCAGATATTTAAAAATCTCAGAATACCTATCTCCCTGTGCCAAGAAGTCTAAAAATTATTTTAAGTAATATCACAAGAAGTAACAATAAGCAAACCAGTAAAGAAAAATGCAGAGCTACTTTCCTTTTATGTGTCAATCTGCAATAATCAGTATCTGAAGAACTACAGCATTTTTCATCCACCTTTAGGTAAACAGATGTCACAAAAAAAAAACCCTACCAAACAACATGACACTACTTAGATCATGGGTTGTTTTTTCTTTTTAATTCAAATCTTGCACAGCATGCAAACACAACTAAAATAACACAGACAGATAAAGCCAGGGACTGGGTACTAAGAGCTAATAAGAACTCAAGACGTTACCTGGATAGGCACACTGCAGTATGGCTACTGATTTACCCCCTGGTGCAGCACATACATCCAGAACCTCTTCCCCATCTTTCACCTCCAATGCTAGCACTGGCAAGAGCGAGGCTGCATTCAGCAGATAATAGTCTTTGAGTTTACCAGCCTGGTGTTTCTGTGCTGGGAATCTCCCAGGAGTTCTACTGATGTAACACTTCAATGATCCCGGCAGATAAGGCAAAGTTTCTTGAAAGAGAGGATGATACCCCTTCAAACACAAAGTGTTCTCCAGCTCCAAGGACCAGCTGAATTTGTTGAGAAGAACAGCGTACTGCCAGCACAGAGGGTGTGTGAGTACATCCCTGGATTGCAAAAAGAAAGGAAAAGCTCTTTAATAGCTTGACAAATGAAATTATATTGCCATAACGCAGTAAGCCTTTCCTTACATATGAGCAAATATTTCATCATGGCATGATTTTGCTGAAATCAGAACAGAATTATATCATTTTTATTATATATATATTTAGAAAATCAAGCTCCTACTTTCTATAATTGCTGCTTTTCAAAACATTATCTCCTAAAGGAGAATATTATTTGTTTTTCCTAATAAAATGTGTGGAACCTATGAAGTTCGGTGCTATAACTACAAGGATTTTGCTAAAAGCCAGAAACAACTGTCATATCAGTTGTCAAAAATCGCAACAGAAACAAAATTCACCTTGGTTTTGTAAGGGTCGTTTCAGCCATCTCTATAATTGCACCTATCTAAAACACATCTTCTGTGAGCATTCTCTTCCAAATTTCCATTTGTGTTCTATAATTCTTGGGTAAGGAAAAATTAGGACGACAGATATTCCCAGAAGACAATCAAAAAGCAGTGTTTATATGGCAAGAACAAGCCTGTTTAAATTTTAGATTGCTTTTTACAGATCCTTATTTTGTGAATATTCCCCATATTCCCATTTTAATTACTCTCTGTATTTTTTCACATTTCAATACCAAAGATAGTATTGACCATCTTTAAGGAGAGAACAGCATAGCTTTTAATATACTTTTTAATTTATTTTCATTTAAAAAAAAAAATCAGTTAGGTAAATATCATGCTTCTATGTGTCTATTCTTTTTAACAGAGACACTTACTTTAAACTACTTTTTAATCCAAACATGCTAAACCAAAGAAGGCACTCAGAGTAATCACATGGTTACTTAGGTTGATCGTGGATGTTATTTTTCCTTTCAAACCAGACCAGTGAATTTCTCTTGAAGGCTCCTCTGCTGGCTTTCCTATGAGCAATAACGACCAGCCAGCAGGGAAAGATGCCCCTCAATGCCACAGCCAGTTTTTTTAACTGCTTTGTGACCAAAGCCCAAATTAAATGAGGTCACTTTCTGTACAGGAGAGAGCCATTCAAATTCAGTCTCTTCTTATGAAAGAAGCCAGAGGAGATAATTCACTCCTAACATTTTTGTCTTAGTTTCTTAACATACTACTAAGGCGCAGAATAAATGCTAACTGTTCTTACTAAGTATGTAAGTATTTGCGACGACGGTTTTATGAAACAGTTAACTAAAACATGTAAGATGTAAGGCTCTCTTTCTTTACACTGCTAACAAATACAGGTAACATAATATACACCAGCAGAGAAGTGTATCAAGGGAAAAACAACAATAAAGAGTTAGTCTTCTACTACTTCATACTGCCACTCTACACTAACAATAGCTGAACCCGTTATATTCTATGACTCCCTGCAAGAATTTTACAAGGCACTTCAAAACAAGCAGAATAACTCCACACACACACACACACAGACCTGACTCTGGTCCATGCATCTCCTAGTTCCTTTGTGTACTGCTTCTCAAAATGGTTCAAAACAACTTGACAAATCTGCCTTTGAAGCTTCCCTTTTGTTTTATTCTCCAGCTTCAGATAAAAGAAAAAAAAAAAAAAAAAAAAAAAGGAAGTGAGAAAAAAATGTTATTAAAAACACAGTTTGTCCACTTTAAGTAATAAAAAAAATTCTCTAATTATCATGGCCATATAACAGATGCAATCAAGAATCAAAACAAAAATGTCAGAGAAAGCAAGTTAGGCTAGTACAATCTCTTCTTCCTTACCCATGGAGAGCTAATTCAAAACTTGCCGTTAATATTCCTTTTACACACCCACTAAGATAAGATAGTGGTTCCTGGGGCTCTGATAGATCAGTAGCAAAAAAACCCACAAAAACACTAAACACAATTACAGAGACTGTTTTCTAGAAACACAATCACTTCTGCCAAGACCTGGCTCTCAATGCATTTAACCAAAATAAATTCATTTGAATCACTGCACAAGTGTGCCGGAGTACACCCACTAAACAACGCAGTGACTAGTTTATGCCAGGAAAAAGTAAACACAGTTCAGTGATAGTTTCTCGTTTGTTGTTTCTTTAATCTGAGAACATCTTATGTTGCATTTCAGGGGAGGCGGGGAGGAGCGGACATATTCAGGTTCTTCAAATGGAAAACACTATGATTTTGCCCATTTTCCTCATCTGTAGTTTGCCGCTAAATGCAAAAACTTGAAACGCAAATGGCCTGTTGACGTTAAGGCACTGCTAATCTTGGGAGTTGCTTTTTTTTTTTTTCTTTTCTTTTTTTCTGCTTTGTTTTGATTGAGCGGGAGAGGTGAGTAGCCTTGCACAGATGCCCCTGGAAAGTCTCGGCTGAGATGAGCACGCGGGGCCACAAGCCAGGCTGCCCGCGCTAACCACGATGCAGGAGCACGGGGGCCGCACGGCTCGCTCCCGCCGCAGCTCTCAGCTGAACTGAGCTCGGCGTGGGCCGAGCCCACGCGGATGCCGGCGCTACTCCAACTGCAGAACTCGCAGAGAGCCGCGGGCCGCGCTCAACTCGCAAGCGCGTAGAGCAGCGCTG
>JAWLRI010000296.1:4440073-4467026 GCA_034781795.1 Crypturellus tataupa | reverse complement strand
GAAGGAGACTCCACAACCTCTCTGGGCAGCCTGTTCCAGTGCTCTGTCACCCTCACTGTCAGAAAGTTTTCCTTAAGTTCATGTGGAACTTTTGATGTTTAAGTTTGTGGCCATTTCCTCTTGGTTACTGTTGTTCAAACTACAGGCTAAGTTCTCTAAGCTTGTAACTCTGCAAAGACCAATAATATACACAATAATATATACAACAAAATACATGCAATAACTATTTTACTTGGCCACTAAAGCAAATATAAATATGCTGAAAGAATCATTTTGCCCTAATTATAGGCCAATCTTCCAGTAGTAAGTGGTGCTGCTGATGTTGCTTACTGTGGCACAAACGCTTTTGCAACACACATTTAGGAAGCAAAGAAAGGACTTAAGGTTGTTTAATAGCAACACCACTTCACCAACAATAGTACTAAATAAACACAAAGCACAACAAACAGACAGCATTAAGAGCATCATCTCTATTGGGTTCAAGAGCTAGATTGACTTGGGTCGGAATTAAATTCAGCACTTTTTGAATGGCAGTCTACTGCTCCTCTTTTCAGAAATGCCATTAAGAAACGATACTTGCCACAGTAAGTGACCATGTGCATGCCTGGACATTCTGTAAAACAACAAACCACAAAATCCAATAGCACTCACCTCCGCAACTTTAATTCATAATGTAACTTACCTTCTTGAAACTTACTGTTACTAGGCCTATTTTTTGCATCCAGGAAAGCAAAAGAAAGGAGACTGCATAGACCCTACTGTTACCTGGTCTTTTCAGAGTGTGTAGGAGGATGATTCACATAACTAAAAATAAGTCAGTATTTACAAATACCACCAAGAGTACATCAGCATCATCCTGAGTCTGTTATTAGATAGTAATTTAGAAATATACAAGCAAGCAGTATAAGAATGGACTTTGCAAAAGCTTACTAGCTTTTATGAAAATTGAAGTAATAGACAATTTACAATAATAAGCAGCATATACGGTTTTGGATCAGAAACACAAAGGATTAAAAGACCATGCAAAAGAATGCTATCATGTTGTAGCAGTCTTTGGTGAACTTAAGACTGTATTCTCCTGTGTCATAAGCAGTTTGATCATTGATTCAGACATTACTTTAAGTAGCAAATGCTGGGAAGATTATCAGTTTGAGGTTTACTAAAATCTACTATAAAAAAAAAAAAGTTGAAGTGTACCTATATACTTCAAAATTCTGAGACTCCTTTTTTTCTTAATCCCTTTCCTTGTCAAAATATGCAAAAAAATCCATCTATAAGGATTCTATTCTATTCATTTATAAGGATTCATTTCAGCAATGTAAAATGCAGCTATTAAACACTTACGGCTGTATTTGCCTCCAAAAATTTTAATTTATGATATAGGAAACGCTTATGTTATACATAACTTTTATTCTAAACATACATGTCATCTTGAGCAAATAAAAGGTTAAGGTAATAAAAAGTGCTGTAAGAATTATTATTAAAATAATTACAGTGCATATTCCTTTAAAATATGAAATTTTGTTTAGTTCTTTGGTCACATAAAAGTATAAATTTATTTTAACAGCAGAAACAAAGCTGATACATGTGTACAAACACATAAAATACATAATATGCATTTCACATATAAGTATTAACATCTTACATTTCAATTTTTCAAATTTTGTTTCCACAGCAGTATTTAGCTGTATTTTTACTAAAGATTTCTATTAATTTAGATTAGTTTTGAAATAAAATTATAAATTTGAAGAAACTGACATTGTAAAAAAAAGGAAGTCTGCAAAGGTGGAACATTCAAACCAAAGAATTAAGTGATAAGATAGTAAGATTAGGATTTCACACGTAAACTTTTATGCAAGAAAACTCCTGCAGTAAAAATAGTGTTTATTTAAAATAACTAAGTCCTGAGAATAATCAAGCAGAACCATGTTACCTTATGAAAATACAACAGAGCGTTACCCTCCTGACAGTCACGTAGAAATTGTTTCGTATTTGCACTAAGAGCGAACTTGGAATGTTCCTTTCCACCCATTCCAAACAATATTCTTAAGATTGCTGATTTTTTCACTAAAGTATACTGTTTAAGATTACTAATTAATAATTTCAATTAGTGTGGTGGATGTTTATTTGTGTAACTCATTGACATATGGGGTATCTGGCAAAGCCAGCATGCAAAGATTTCAAATGTCAAAGTGCTGAATTATATTTATTGCATTAGTTTAACATTTACTGAAGTCATTTGGAAATACCAGGTTATGGAAGACTTAAAGTGTAACAGAAGACAATCAAGTAATGATTCTTCAAAATTTTGTGATTAGGACTTTTATCCTTGCTGTAATTAAACAGCATAACTATGTATATTTACACAGTATACCAATGGTTGAGTCCAGTGTAAAGAGAAAAAAACATCATATATCCATATTCCCATTTAAATGGGAAGTCTAATTTTAACCTGTTATTTACATTATCACTCATATCTGATTTTTTAATGGAAAATTAAAACATTACTTGGGAGTATTAGACATGAACTTAAAACCCTGGATGTTTTTGCTTTCAAGATGGTATTTTGGTATTATCTGGGTAAAAAGTGCTAGAGCTTATGTGTGTGTTTTAGATAATTCAGTTTCCATCACAACTGATGACTGAATCTGTGCAAAATTTTTGTGCGTGCATTTTTTTTTATATGGTATAGTAGGCAATACAGTATTCATTTTTTTTAAACTTGATTATCTACACCCACCTCAGTTAAAAAAAAAGGAAGTTCATAGTAGAACATTGAGACAATTCAAACAACATAATTTTGTGTAAAATGTATTTATCTTAGACTTTCCTTTCTACTTTTCCCCTTTCAGCTATCATGAAATATAAATTTGGTAATGTAATTCCTAAGGTATTGCTGCTGTAAGTGAAAAAGTACATATTCTGCTCATATGTATTTGGCTATCAACATTCTAACACTTCCATTTTATTGGGAACAGATATATGTCCACTCAAACTTTCAAATAGTTTATAAAAAGTTAGAAAAATATAGTCAAAATTTATTACATAACCTTCCTATATTCACTGTAAATACATGAATCTTACAAAATGCTTTAGAATTAATTGTTAAGCTGCAAAAATATCAATCACCACTCAGCACCCAGAAAAAGGTCTTAATGAGAAAATACAAGCTAATATACACAGGTATTTTTCTTCAAGGTTGCAGCTATGAATTGAAGCAAGTAAACCTCAAAAATATTCATTACGACGTTCTTCTGAGCAGCCTTGGTCACGCATGCATTACTTGCTTTCACACTGAATCCTGAAGAAGTGCTGGTAAATGTGAGTAGTAACTTACAAATGAAGTAGAAAGTCTTATCAACCAACAGAATTTACTGCAGGTTTAATGGCCACCAAGTTCTTATTTTGTAATGAGCTGACAAGTTTTCCTTCAAGGGCAAAAACTGTTCTGTTTCTAATAAATTTCTTGGTCATGTTTTTAAAATGTCATCTGTGATCCACTTAAGCAATGACATCATGGATATCACTGTTGGGTCTTTGTAGTCACTGTAGTCAGTGGTGGCAGAGGTTTTCCATAGAAATCTGTATAAGAAACACCAGAGAAGAAAAATATATGAATTTACAATTTACCATCTTCCTCGCTTGAATGCATGTTTCAGTCAGATAAATTCTTGCTGCCTTAACCAAAGCTATGTAGCCTGCAGGTTTAGAGCTAGTTCCTAACAAGCTACTTCCAAACACAGTGCTAATTAAGGTCTGGAGGTATATTGATCAAAATGGTGCTTATAAAGTATATTTTATTATACAACAGTATAAGCATTTGCAAGATCAAGCCCAAAATAATTTTTAAACATTCTTAAAAATAAGGTATGAAATATCCCAAATGCTGACATAGCAAATGAGAAAATGAAGCATCAAAATTGGAATGCTGCTGCATTGCAATACAATTTTAAGTAACAATAACTTCAAGTAACACTCAAAGTTCCTACATGTATAGCTTGATTTCTATATGACAGATAACTATCTAAATAAGCTTTTCTTAAGTTTTATTCAAATGTGCAACATTTTCTGTGGCCAAAAGAGTTCACGTGAAAAGTGGGAAAAGTTAAAAAAAAAAAAAAAAAAAAAAAAAGTACAGCAGAAGAGAATAAAACATACAGTCCAACCTGTGTTACTGATACAGAAAATACATGCAGACTGGTATGTGCACATTTCACAGACAAAAGAATATCAAGAAAGATGGTAACAGGAAACATGTAGAAAACAAGAAAAAAGCAAAAGCAGCTTTTTGAAGCATTCAAATCTCATTTTCAGTTATACTGAAAAACAACTTGAAGCAATGATGGCTGGCCAATACAAAATTCAGCTTTAACTCTATCTACAAATACAACAATCTGTGTTAAAATAGCACTTCTGAGCTAAAGGTAACAAAAGCATGCAAGTTAGATAACCTGACTTCAGAAATAACTTGTTCATGTCCATAGGATGAAGGCTTCAATTATCCTTACATCCCTTCAGTGGAGTAACATTTGTGTGTCCTGCCACAATTCTTTCGTTTCAACAGAACTGCTGTTGATGTCATGATATCAAAATACCAACATGAGCATTGTCGTGATCTGCTCATTAGAAGATATATGAAAACCTTTACAATGAATGTTTCAATTACAGTCAACTCTTGAGGTTTGTTAAAAAAGTAATTTTAAGAACAGGACTGGCAGAAAATTTCAGCTCCTGTAGCGAGAGATGTTTATTCCTCTTGCAAAAGTACCTTTCTGGGGTAATAAATAGACACTCATTACCAAGCACTGTGCTAGCACCACTAGCATGGCTGGCAAAATTGCAGTCTTTAGTAAAAATAATTGTGTAATTAAAGATTTATATAATTAAGTATTATGCCCGTTAACTCTGCCTAAACATCCAGCAAAAGGTTGTTCTCTGATACGAATGACACAAAAATGACCAGATGTATATCCTAAATAGCCTGATTGCTAATACTTACATGTTTCAATTTGCACATTAAATTACTAAGGTAGATTTATGTCTTTGACAGCTCTTAGCACTAAAAAAAGACTTCCACAAGTTCTTTTAACCTCACACTACACACATTTTATGTATTTCGGCAGTAATGTTCCCACCACATATTTGTGCCACTTAAAAAATAAAATCATTTCAAAAGGTGAAACAGAAAAATAACTGATACACGAAACTGACTGATTTTTACTAGAGTGCATGAAAATACTGAGAAACATTTTTCCTTTGCGTTTTCATACACTAGTGGATATCAACACTACAAAGTGATATTTGTTTTAAAGCTTAAGGAAGTTTAGATTCTTGACCTATATTTATAAGCTATCATTTTTTTTCAGATACTCTCTTGAATATGGACTTTGCTCAAGAGTACTTCAGAAAATAACATTTAAACACAAACACAGATCTTGAAACTTTTAAAAATAGACTGTTTAATTTAGATTGTGCAATACTTTTTTCCCCTTGCCCTTATGGATATTAACACCTTTAATGGAGCCCTGAGAAAATCACCTACCAGGCATCCTACAGGCATTGTGATTTTTCAGCCTAGTCTATACAAATGCTACTGCAGGAGCTCTTTTTTTCCTTATACATTTTCACCCAATTAGCCAATAACTTGCCAATTTACACAGATTTACAGTGAATTTGGAGCAAGTCTGGGAAAAAAAAAAAAGAACCAAAACAAAAAAAAAAACAAACAAACAAAAAAAAAAAAAACCACATAAAACCCCAACTGTTTGCTGAAAAGACAACCTACAAGAACTTGCTTTTTATGAAGATGCAATGCAGATAATGTTCTGACTAGTGGATCAAATGGTCTTAAGAAAACTCTTCATGAATTTCCAAACAGAAACAGGTTCTCTGTGCAAAATACCTAAAACTGATCGAAAAACGTTAAAATGTGGTGGTAGAAAAGAGGCACAGATGGCAAGCTAAAATCAGTCTGAGATTTCAAATGGTCTGAGCATTAAAAAAAAAAAAAAAAACTGCTTCAAGCAAAATGAATTGATGCTCATTGATTCTTAGGATCTAACCAAAGTTTTGACAGTACTGGACTTGCATTTGAAAAGCTCTTTTCATCTCTAAGTACTTTTCTGGTAGATGTTTTCTTGCTCTCCCAGAATTTTCTGTATCACTTAGTAGAGAGCAGCTTTTTAAATGCATTACCAAGTACTGACCCCACTCCTAATCCTCAGTGAGAGCAGTGGGAGTGAATCTTATGAGTCTGTCAAAAGCATGGTAACGATGTGGCCAATGCCTCATAGCAACCTGCAACACTTCTGCCTCTTCCATGTCCAGAAACTACAGCTGGCAAAGAAAGCTTTATGTTGCTTGATATGAAACACTGAGGGAGTTTTGCTAAGACATAGCTTCACCTGTGTGTTCCAAAACTTGGGAGTCCTCAACAAGAATGTGCATGCCAAATGAAAAATATACTGAAAAGCTTGCAGGAGAAAACAGTTGTTGAAAAAGATAACACAGCATTTATATAGCAATGGTTTGAAAGCCACCATTAAGCATTAGCATCATTAGCATAGAAGCCTTAAGCCCCGAATGAAATGCAATATTCAAAATCTGTACAGCAGGAGAGGTTAACAAGTAACCTTCCATTTTTCTTTATGCAACATCCAGTGCAGGGAGGAAATAAAGATTTCTTCACACTGTTAGTTAACAAAGGCACATTTGGAAGTCTCATAGAAAGAGCCTAAGGACAGAGTACTGCACAGATTCCACACTGATAGGTTGTTGAAAATGATCTTTGATATCTGCCAGTTCAGAGGGGAAAAAGAAAATGCAACAAAAATGCCTTGGCACAGGGCATTTTGCCACTATACTGGTCAGTAATATTCCTGAACCATCCCCTTCCCCAAATCTGAGAAAAGCACAGGCAGTGCTTTGAATTTATCTGCAAAGTCCTGAGCATCCCAAATTCCCTTCTGACCTCATGGTTACACCTCTACACAATGACAACAGTTAAAAGCACCTTTCCCATTGCTTGATTCCAAAACAGTTTGATTACTATTCTGGTTTTATAAATAAAATAAAACAGCAGTACTGACCTCAAGTGATCAGGTTACATAACCTGTGAGTTGGGAACTTGATGTAAGATTCTTTTCCACCCCTTGTCCCACCCAGTCTCTTACTACAAAATGCAACACATTATTTTGGCACATCAGATAAAAGCAGAGATTATGACCCCTTCCCTTTCTTCCCCTCCCTACCTCTTTGTCTGGCTTTTCTTTCTTGCCGCCTTCTTGCTATACCCCTTAAAAAAAGAGCAAGATGGTTTATGATTAAGAATTTCTGAAATACAGACTAAAAATTACATTTTATGTGTATGAATTGTGCTCCTGTGCAAAACAAGTACTTAGTTTTTAGATTTCAGGACTTGTATGTCCACACGATCTGCACTTCATGAGTTTATCAGTTCAAGTCAAGGCTAAACTCAAAGATTGCTACATTCAAGGTATTTTTTTTTTCCTCTATAAATTCCTCAATTACTGGTCTCTGTGCTCAATTTGTGTGAGGATAACTACTGATTTGGCTGGGTTATCTTCCCCTGATATTACTCCAAATGGTCCAGATTGTCTCCATATCAAGCTGACTTATCAAGATTTGCAAAATTATAATGTAATAAAAATAAATAAAATTTTTCCACTCTCAAACTGGGAACAAGACACTATCAGAGTATAAAAAACAATATTCCATGGTCTTCCACAAGTAGAAAATAGCCATTATTAAAGACAGAAAGCATGTGTATCAAGAATTTACCTATTAAACCGTGACACCTTCAGCCATTAAACTTATTTTTCCTACCAGCTTGTGAAATTTCAGGGACACTGGCTCTTCATGTAGAACAACAGATCCCAAACTTCACTGACATCTTTCCTTGCAGACCAATAACCTTAGTTATCAGTTACAAGCCCCAATTTTGCAATCAAGTTTCTGCTGGACTTTTCATCACAGCTGGATTTCTAGTTCTTCATTTGGAATAGTTAATGTAATAATTTAGAGGTGCCCACGTGTCTTTAGTTTTCCTTCTGACAACAAAAAAACTCCAAAGGAATGGCAAGACAGGTTTCAGTATAGAAACAGGAGGAGTGGATGCAAGAAAACATGGACTTTCTCAAAAGACAACACACAAAATCAGCTTACACACAACAAACTTGTGTAGAAGTGACCTAGTGTTCATAGAACTACAGAAATACATGGTTTAAGTTCAATATTGTGAAGTGAATGGCACTTCCAGACTCTCATCATGAGCAAGATCAGTGTGGAAATACAAAAGCAGCTTAGGGCAGAACCAGCCTGGATGTGATGGAGCACTACAGATCCCAAATTAATAAATCCTCATGACATGATTCTCCACAGAGATTTATGTTTGCAGATTCTCTGCAAACCTGGCTCGGGTGTTTCTGCAATATTCTCTCTGATAACTCAACTCTGGTCCCAAGTGTATTAGATAATAGTGAATTTTTTGCATATAGATAGATGAAATATACTTTGAAACTTTTACTTTGAAGTCTATATATCTTTGGACATTTAGAGGAAATATCTTTATTATCCTTGTTATAATACACCATATGTTGTTGAGCAAACGGTGTCAATCACTAATAGCTTCTAACATCCCATGCCACTTGAAACTGCAGAGAATCTGAGAGAATTTTTGTTGTTGTTGTTTGTTTGTTTGTTTGTTTCCCTTAAAGAAAGAAGACTTGAAAAATCAAAAAGATGCTTTCTACTAAGCAAAAGTGTTAGCTTTTGGTCAAAGAAAATTGGCGTTTAGAAATTAAAAAGGTGAAGAATGAAGTGAGTCTAAAAGTGAATGAACAATGGAGAATCCTTTAGGAAAGTTTCACACTCAGAATGTTTTAAATTACCAGCATGATGTGTTTCACCAAGAGGCTCAAGTTTTCCAAGTCTATTAACTTTAGGAGTTCCCCAGCCAACTGAAGAAAAACAAAGACAGTCAAAGCATGTCACTTGTACAGTCAGTTCTGAGGAAATGCATGGAAGCCGGTTCTCTTTAGAGAAATGAAAAGCATCTTAGAAATGCTTTAGAGAAATAAAATCATTTAGGAATACATAACGATGTAATATATTACATAACTGCTGTACACTGATAAAATAATTTTAAAATAAACCACACTTTGCTTAAAAATATTGATATTTTCAATCATTGTTTTTCATCAGCAAGTAGTCAAGTTGCTAATCCTTCCCCCCCCAAATTAATAGATTCTCCTGTGGAATAGAGCAAAACAATAATGCTGAAAGTTCACGCCATAAATCGAGAAATTACATGATTCTCACAGAGAGGAAGTTTTAGTAGCACATTTCTGCATGAAGACTATTTCAGTTTTGCTACGCACAAATGAGTATTTTAAAGGTTTAATTGTCACATACTGAGATATCCATTGTAATATGTAGCCTACTTACCTGGTGGAAGAGGTGGTGGTGGTGTAGGGTTTTTGGGAACAGCATCCTCTACGTTAACAGGTTCTACCCTGTGGCCCCTTTTTAATTTTGTTTTTTTCTTCTTCTTACTGTTATCTGTATAAGGTAGAAGTAAAGCATTACATACCCTCTAGCTATCTTTCCAAAATAAATCATTCTTTGATCGATACAGTAATCAAAGTGAAGCACATCAGCATTTTCAGACCATACTTGCACATTACAAGAAGCTTGTCAAAATGTAGAATTTACACAACACATTTTACTTTAGCAAACAAAATGTAAGCATAAAATATATGCAACTCTACCTTTTAATAAAGAAATTCAACTTGGCTTTGCATTGATGGAATCTGGACCACATACTTGAGTAAAATAAAAATGGACCTAGTTTTAGGTATAATTAAAATACACCAATAAAAAGACACTGATATAAAGTAGATTTTTCATTAAAATAGCCTGATTATGCATATGTTTGCAATAGATTAAACTGGCATGTGGTGCCCTGGAAATTAATGCAAACACAAGAAAGGTCTTAAAAACAAAACTAAATGAAACATAATAAGGAAGTGGTTACTGTACTCAGTTTTGCACTTTTACCTGAATCAAGGTATTCTGATGATTGCTGCTCACTCTCTGCTTCATTCTGTAATTGCTGTGTAGACTTGCAGGTAGCTAGTCTATAATTATTTGGTTTTTGGTTACTGCTACTGGAGCCATTCATTTGTTCCTGCCCTGTTTGAGATTTCAAGACAATGGCAGTCTTTTCAGTCTCCAACCTTTGCCGCTTCTTTTCCTTTTCAATTTGTTTTTCATTCTAACAAAAATTGTAAGAAATTTTTTTACAACTTTTTAACCAGCTAATAAAACAGAAAGGTTATCTTAAAGTTAAAATTCCTAAAAATATTTTTTATATCCCAGATGCAGCATAGAAAAGTTTTTCAAATATAGTAAATTATTAAAATATCAACATAAATAGTATGAATAAATTATCAAAAAGTTAACATTTCCAATATGCTCTCTAGAAGAAAAAAAGAATCCACAGCAAAAAAAAAAAATCTTTAGTTTTACAAATGATTGACATTTACAGAGGTTTGCAGCCTGATATTTTTGTCACGTGAGAAAAAGTTATTAGCTATATAAATGACACACGAACAGCCTTAGCAAGAGAGAATGAGAAAGCTGATTTTTTCCTTTTTTTTTGTATTGATTGAAAGAATACACACACACATAGAGCTTTTAAGTATCTAGAAAGTAATAGCATAATTTGCTAAAATATCAATTGTGCAATACAAACTTGATATGGGTCCTATATCACAAAATCAACAGCCTTGAAATACAGCTGTATCATCTCTTTATGATACTATGAAATCTATTACTGTGTACGCAGCTGACTTGACGAGATATGTAGGTATGGGATTATTTTGCCTGAAGAGAAGGAGGCATTTGAATTACTGGGAGAGAGTCTGTGAGAGTTTACAAATATTTCTTGAAATTATGCTACCTTGAATCACTCAAATGAAAAATACGTTAGAAGACCATACAGGTTGAGGAAATATTATAGAAGAAACTGTTTTTCATATATCAAAACTAAGAAACTCTTTTTGTTTCAGTTCAGCAGAAAACAGGTTGTGTTCAGAAAAGTAGCTGAGGTTGGCAGAGAGACTTCATATGACTTGCCACATCAATAGAAGACTTTACAAAAAACTAAAATACCTCAAACATTTTCACTCCTGCATATCCAATAAACTAATCAGGAAATGTTTTCACTCATCTGCTTACAAACATCTTACAAGTCATCTTGCTTTTACTGTGTCTACAAAACTTTCTTGCCCTGAATCAATAATAAGAAATTTTCTTAACATGAAAACATTGATTCAATGCACACAAAACCAGACTGCCAAGGTAAAAATTAGTGATGTGCTTTCATGCTTATATTCTTTTAAATGAAACATTATTCTCATTATCTCTCAGACATTTGTTAATAGTAGGTGTAAAATGATCCAAATGATCCAAATTTCCACAAATTCTCCTACCTCAGAGATTACAGTAGCTATAGGCTGGAAGGGATTTTCACAGTTCCTCGGCCCAAAGTCTTCCTCATCAGGTGCATTTCTTCCTTCTTCTTTTTCCCTTTGTTGTTGTTAGGGTTTTGTTTGTTGGTTTAGGATTGTTTTTTGGTGCACAGTGTGGGGAAAAGGACCAGCGCATTAGCAAGAGGAAGAACCACACATATATTTTACATAATGGAGAACATTTTATTAGGCCACTTAATTCTTCTCCCAGTTAATACCAGATGATTTTTACTCTATGCTTCTATAATTGGAAAAATAATCTACAGAGAGAGCTATGAAAGGATAATATCAATAAAGGACAAATATATCTTAAGGCAGAGGTAGAGGCATAGGCTTGTATATGCCAGGATATTCAATCAGCACTTCAGAAGTGGAAACACTTTCTGAAGACAGAATTTATGACAAAGGACTTATATAACTGGAGGCATTTGTTGCACTATGGTATATGGAAATATTCATGCCAATTTCATCAGTTTGGTTACAACAGTTGTTTCAAAGAATTCAACAACAGTAAAAAAATCTGTATCATGTAAAACACGATTATCTAAAATTTATTCTTCTATTTCTAATAAACATTCATTTTTTCATAATGCTAGAATCTCCTTAATATACTGAAGAGACATTAGTGACACACTGTTCAGTTTATGGAATAACAGTCAGGGAATCCTATTTGTTGCTACTTGACTCAGCAAAGTTCAAAAAGACAGGTACAACTCTGTTGCAACTTATGTTGCAACAGCCCTTATTTTGTATGCACTATAACTTTAGGCAGAAAAATTGTATTAAATGACTGCACATCTAGTTAGTTTTCCTCAAAGACACAAGAAATTCAGCAAAACTAATAAACTTGTAATCCAATTCCTCCACAAAACAAAAAAAAACCCAAGAAACACTGGGCAGTTCCAAAATGTATGAAAATGTCAGTATCACTGGGCAATCCCTTTGAGAGATTTTCACCACCAATCTTCCTCTCTGCATCTCCCAAAAAGCAAAAACCCAACACAATCCAAGAGAGGTGGTCTGTGAGGAGCCAACTAGCAGACTAACAACATGTGCATTTTTATATCAGCTTTATATCAGAAAATAGATAGGAAGACCGTGACAAACCCCTTCCACATGAACTGTGCTTATCTCAGTAATGCTGCTAGTCTTTCTCTTGCTCAAATAAACCAACTCAGCTAAAGCACAAGCCAAGAGACTCCACAGTGGTTTCTGCTACAGTAACTGAGACTCACAGGTCTCCACGTATACCGGGCAGACAGTGGGAGTGCGAAGAGAATTTTGTAATAGCGACCTGCCAAGAGGATCCACATCAACTTCAAATACACATCATGAATGGCATTCAGGGATTCAGAGGAATTTGAAGAAATAAAGCACTTGTTCTGCCTCCCCCTGCATCATCTTATGTCCCTCTGTGTATCCTCTGCTGGATACCCTGAGGGTGATTGAGCTCTGTGTTGAATAAAGTTTCGCACCTAATCTCTGGTATTTACATTTCAGTTACAAAGTCACGTTCTTACTTTTAATATGGAATTTCTTGCTTTAAATCCTTGATATCTGGTTTCCATAACCCACATGTCCAGAAACGAATCAAGCATCTTATGGTGAGGGAGGAGAGGGAAGCAAGAGAAATTACAAAACGAATACCTTTCTTCTCGTATTTTTCTCACTCTTTCAGCTCGTTCTTGTTTCTTTTGTTCTTCAAAGGCTTTTTGTTCCTTAGTGTCTCTTTGGATGCGCTCGTGTAAGGCATCAAAATCTTTTGCTATGATTTGTAGGAGCCAATATAAACCTTTTTTTATTGATTTATCAATTTTTTTCCCACAACCCATGACAGCTGAGCAAGGTTCCTGTAAATATAATGAAGAGAAAAGGAAGAAAATTGTAGTTTAGATCAAGTTACTTCGTTAAACACAAAAACTCAGCCAAATTACTGTCTTATATGCTTACAAAATATCAAGAAATACAGAAAATAAATTAACATGTTGGTATTCTGTACATTTAAGATTTTTTTCCAAAAAAAATCGCTTTAGTTCTACCAAATTCATTATTTCCAATTTCATTCAAAAAATATGAGAAAACTGCACATAAAAATGTTTACATGTCTTTCTAGAAACACACATACACCACACCTGTTATACATTCACCTGGTATGTGCATATATATGTACACAGACCTGTCTTTCTGTACATATTCCTATCTGTATAGATAAATTTTTAACCTCAAGCACATATGTTCTCTGTCTTGCTGCTGCTTTATAATAGCCCAAGTTATATTTATATATTTTAATTTAAAAAAGAAGGGAACAGAATCAGCTTAGCTTCAGTTCATGAAAGAAATGACCTGGATATTCATAAACACCTAGTAGATGAGTAAAATCCAGCATGAAATTGTCAGAAAAAAAAAAAAAACTGTCAAATCAATCTTTGTATTCTTTTTCTTTTTTCTTAAGATCAGGAAAAGCATTGTACAGAGGTGAAAGAATACATTATGCATCTGGATTTGAGTAAAACTTGTGTCATAATATCCTAATCATCAAACAAGAGAAACATGATCTGGGTAATTCTCTTGCAATGTTGCTGCAAAACCCACTGCTAGATTATAGTTCAGAATACTTCACCTAGGTTGGATGCAACACAAATGAAGATGCGAACACAAACGAGTGTAAGGAATCAAGGGGAAAAATAGTTAAAAAGCTTGACAAGTTTGACTAGAAAAAGCATCCGGTAAGTAAAGATTCAAGTACTTGGAGCAGTTTTTCTTTTCTAGAGAAGATAAAACTTAAGGAAATATGATATATGCCATCAGATACGCAAAGGCTATCTGCAGATAGGAAAAAATAATTTGTTCTTCATATTCATGATCGAGAAGCCAATGGGAATAAACTGAAACAAAGGAGTTACAGGCATAGGGAAAAGCTTCCTAACAGAAAGTTGTTTTTAAAAACTTAATGTGCAAACACATCATTAAATTGTTATGCTGATTCTATTTTAGACCATGGAAAGGATTAGATGACATCTCAATGCCTCTTCAAATCTGTTTTCTAGGATCTTTTGGAGAATTGCATGGACCTTTTAAGCTGTTCTCTGAAAAATAACTCATTATGTCATGCTACTTATTTGAAAAGGAGGAAGAGTATTTCACACAGATTATGTTCAGGATTTGTTTTCATGCTTGAGGAAGGAAAAAAAAAAAAGAAAAAGGACTAAATCTGCCATGGCACCACTAACAATTCTCTTTATCATCTCTGTATTAACAACCATTTAAATGGCAGCAGAATCAGATACGGTTTGTACAATTTATGGCAGACAAAGCATGATGATATATTGTGTCCCCCAGAGTGCCAAAGAAGCTTTATATTTTAATACATTCTGAGCTTCTCTAAATTAAGGTTCAAATATGAATGTTGCTTAGCAAAGAACTGTACTGTATTCTCCAGCAGAACTTAGAAGTACAGACCATAATATTTTGTCTCTGTGAAAAGACTAAGATGAAACTATAGACTGGACATTGGGGCATTTTTTTTTTCCAGGCCTGCACAAAGGTTATTGTTGCTTTAGTTCACTTATAAAATATACTCAAGCAGAGAAAAGAAAAAAAGGGAAGCGATTCTCATGGTGACTGCGTGACAGCAAGACTAATGACTCTCTGCATTTGCTTTTATATTTTGCAGGAGAATTTAAAGATCTAGAAAAAAAATGATCAGAAGAAAAAAAAAAAGTGTTTTTGGATGCCTGCCTAGTTTTATTTGAGCTGCCTTGTTTCAAATACCCCTCCTTAAATTCACCCCACTAGTCATCACAGTGAAATATACTGGGACTGGGTTTACTTTATTGAGCCCAGCAAAGAGGCTGCCCATTTCAACAGGTAAGACCCTCAGTTGCTCTCAGCTAAAATTACTTACAGGGCATATCATCTAGCTTCCTTATTGGTTACACCATGATAAAAATTTTTGAAAATATTTTATTGAAATATACCATACATTTAGTAATATTCTAGTATTATGGAAAATATTCTGGAATCCTTGAGGTTTTTTATTTTGATTTGTTAGAAAATATTTTTGCCATAAAAATCTCTCAAAGAAAACCTGTCAACTGTACCTTTTTTCAATGAAGAGAAAAAGCTTATACAAGAATGACTTTCCCCCACATCTTGCTTTTATTTTTTAATTCTAGCTTGCTATTTTTTATTTTCATGGTTGTTTATGATGCACAATACATAGTCCCCTTTGTACCTTAAAGGGCTGTGACATAATGGTGAAGTGGTGACCCTGCTATAGCCCAACTTCCTAGAAGAAATAACAAAACTTTGTACTAGTTTATGAATTTTGCAGTTCTCACTAGTAAAAAGTTTTAAAATTTTAAAAATTCAAATACTTGAGGGAACCATTCTCTAAAACCGCCCTCCCATGGCATTAATATTTTCAATATAACTCAGATCATTTTTAAAGTGTTTCTTATCACAATTTTAAACGATTATAAAAGGAAACTCCGTGCATACTTGGATAATAGACTGGGTGATTAAAACAAAAAGTCTTAAAATACTTCAAGGACTGTTGATCTGAGTAAATTATGTGTGATACACCCATTTAGGCAGCCTACATACATCTTTCAGTTGATGGTTTCATTGATGGGGCAGTTATAATTTTTTTTCTTTTTTTCTTTTTTAACGTGACCATGAACATTAAATCTGAACGGTAGTTATTCTAGGACAGATATTAATTAACTCTAATAGTGTTCTTTTGTGACTACTGTGCTGGGAATTAGATGAGCTAAAAAATTAGATTAAGTTCTTACTGTTTGACAGATGGTAGATTAAATGATGGTTTTAGCTATGAACAGAAATAAGATCAACATCAGATATGAACAGAGTGGTCCTACTTGAGTACTTTGTAAAAACCTGGAATAGTAAACCTTCTGTCTAACAACAGCTATAAATCACATCAGCAATTATCTATTTTATAGGGTTTCAGAATAGCCAGCAAAGACACTCTGACCACCCACATAGTGAAGGGTCACACAGATTTCTTGAACATATCCAGAAGCAGGATGGCAAGGTGAATACCAGGATTGTTTGCCAAACAGATGTATGTGCTGTATCTTTGCCAGGACTGTAAGGCTACAGTTTCAGTTGTACTCTATTTAGTACAATCACTTACCTCCTTGCAATATTATACATATATTTGAAAATGTACTTACAATTTGACATAGACACTTGTGTTCATTGACAAGCTTTTCCAGAGATAAGTACTCAATTACATCCGCTTCTGACAGAGCTCCTTCTCTGTCTTGCTTATTTGCCAGCCTAAAGATTAAAAGAAATACTTAGCACCCTGACCCGGGAAGGTTAGAAAGAGATTAGATCCCCCAAACTACATTTTTGTCAAAATTAGGAAATAGAAGAGGAAAAGAAAGCAAAGGGAAAATACACTGTTTCAGATTTAGTTCTTCATTATTCTTTCTACTTAATAAAAAATGTGCTCATGTACCATTTTCAACAGAGATAATAACAATAAATAATTACTATGCACCCATAGACAGAACAATTGTATTTTAGAGTGAAGAAAATGGAGGTAAAAGATCAAAATGCTTTACATCCAAGTGCATACAGAACAGTCTGTTCAATACATAGATCAAAGTTCAGAACTTCACGAACTCCCCGACTGTGGACATTCGTCTACGTTATATTGCTGCTTCATGATCATCTTAGGTCTCCATAATTTCTCTCTGACTCTAGACAATTTGATATGTATTAAGGAAAACACAGACCTCTGAGGCATGAACTTTTAACAGATGGCTCTAAAAGACACACTTGATTATTGAATGGAAGGAACAAAAAAAGCCTATGAAACACAAAATAAGTATTTTTCAAGATGAAGTGTCATCACTGTCTTATTTCTTAGAAATATGTTAGCAAAAAGGAATCCAGAAAACAAACATCTCCTTAATTTTGGGGGCATATCATAATACATAGTATAAAATATATCTTATAAAACGTACCCATTTGGAATACCATCCACAGAACGTTATTTATTCTTACACACTTTAACGTAGGCATGGGTTTTCGAAGAAAGGATGTTATACTCCTTTCAAGCCTGTTCTCAAAGCTATTACGTACATAGAAAGGGCTCTCCAGAGTTATATAGCATCCCAAAGCTTAAGTTCTATACCTCAGCAAGCTCCTAGGGATACCATACTCTAATCATACAAATTAAACTTATTTCCTGTTTTCAAAACTAATTCTTGAATCTCTGTTTCACTGAAAACTCCTTTATATCATTTGAGACTGAAAAATATTTCTAATCTAAAGCCCTAAAAGGCATAAAATAAACTGTAAGTAAGAAAGAGCAAAAAATGACTGCTAGAAACTGTGTGGAACAACCTCTCAAAAAAGGCAAAATCTTGTCACTAATGGGGATTTTCCTCAGCTATTTAAGAAATGATGTTCATGAAACTTGAGATCTCAATTCCTCTATTCAATTGGATTTAAATTGGTCACCACCCAAGAAAACAAGATGGATTACAGGTAGCGTGATTATGTAAGACATTCTTCTTTAAACTAAAATCTTCTTAAGCATTCCCTAGCAACATGTCTTTATTCTTCCAATAATTTAATTCTACAGCAGAAAAGGATAAAATTGTCAAAACTAAGATAAAAGACCACATCAAGCAATTTGTACAAAATGACAGAAAATATTAACAAGGTAAGTATAATATTAAGTATTTTGGAAATGTAAAATTTTGCAGTCATGTTGGTCTGGTTTTTAGGAGGTAACTGACAAGCAAATTTTAATAACAAATACAGCATTTTAGATAGAACTCCACAAGGTGATTTACAGACAAATGTATAGGAAATCTTTTATGTTCCTTGAAGATCTGACAGTTCTGAAAGAAATAAACAGAACTTCACGGAAGAGGTCAAGTCAACAAACTTTTGTTCTCATCTTTAGCAAAAACAGCAGGCAACAATAGAATTCATAGTCTTTTCACTCCCATTAGCTGTTTCTTATTAAAAACTATTATTTTTAGATCCTCACCCATAATATTACTGCACTGCAAATCCCTTGGAACTATGCAAAGCTATTAAGTAATATTTCAGCAGCATTATTCTGTTCCTATTTAAATCTATTATTTTTCTTTGTGAAACCTAGTCTATTTGCTTTGAACAAGTGCTGTTTGATTTTAGAATAAAAGCATAAAATACAATGTGATTTTGCATTTTAGTCAAAATTCAAACAAAAAGTAAAATCTGCAAAAAATGTACAATGTAGTATTAGAGATTCTGAAAAATGCACTCACCTTTCTCTAATAAAGAAATTTCACCAAAGTAACGTTCTTAAATTTTAGCAATCCTTCCACTGCCAGAGAACTCCAATTTACATTTTTAGATAAAATTACAAATGTTTGGTTTCCTTCAATACATAGGTAGATGGCTTGGGCTGTAGTATGAGAACGCTAGTTCTTAATTATTTTAAATACTATGAGAGCTTTTAATCTCACACAGAGGTGAAAAACAAACATTGTGCTGCATTTACAGCTCATAAAACCCCAGCTCATCACTATTTATATTAGGAGGTAAAAGATCACCACCCTCTGCTTTGATAGCCCATTCGCTTTTCTCCTGGGAGTCGGAGCCATCCTACAGCACGTTCCATAGAATTTTTGTGTTTTTAGTTTTTTCATGCCTGTTTGCAGTGCTGCCCCTGCAGCTCGCAGGGCCTCTCTGGAAGGGGCCAGAGGCTCCCGGCACGGCTGCCCGGCTGGAGCGCCGCCTCCGAGCGTGCCTGGCCTCCAAACAGGCCAAACCAGATTCCCCAGGCGGGCAGTGATCAATTTGCCTGTCTAGCGCAGTTGCGTAAGGCAGCAGCTTCTCCCTCCGTCTCCTGTACGGCACCACAGCTCTCCAAGAGAGTGCCCTGGACAGCGATTTAAGAACTGGTGGCAGGAGGCAAGAAGAAGATAGTTAATGGAAGGCCACTCCAGACATAGCTTAAGCTAACTCCTCCAAACAGTATTTCTCAGGCTGCGCTCGAGCTTGCCCTCAGGAATCAGCTGGAGAGGATGAAGGAGCGGCTGCCACCTGTGCAAAACTACAAGGTAAAGAGTTCTTTTTTACTCAAAGCTTACAAAGTTGCCAGTTTGAGGAGGGGGAAAAAAACAGTAGTAGTTCCATCTACATTGTAAATGTAACTAGGTGTCAGAACATACAAATAATGGATATGCATCCTGCAAAGAATTTGATATTTCTCTGGGTGCATACAGTATCAGAACTTTATTGCTCATGCACAGGAATGCTAATTTTCAGGGCAAGTTTTATGCATAAAACCTCCTTAGGGAGTATGGCAGAGTTATCTTAAAGGATAGAGCTTGATTTTAATTTTCCTAGTCAGTAGAACTTCACACACATCATTTTTTTGTGTTTTAAAACTGTAGGAGCTATATAATAAAAACACACTTGAAAGCACAAGAGTGTCTGTTGGTTTATCACATTAGAGTTACCAAGTGAAAAGCTTCATATATAAGATCATGCTTGGCTTATTTCAATTTTGCAGAAAATGTATTAAAGGTAGGCACCAAATACCTCTTCGCTCTCATTTTATTTTTTAAATTAAGTAGGATTTTTTTCTAAACAACTAGAGAGCTTTTGAACTTTACTTGAAGTCACATGGGAAACAGTGTGGAAAGGGAGTGTATGTGTGCATTGGCACAGCTAACACCTATAGTTCCATAACAGTATTTCTCTTAAAAGCTAGAAGACATGCCAGTGAAAAACAAAGCCTGAATAACAACTGTGTGTTCCTCAATGTGTTTGTAAAATCTTAAGTTACTGATCAGAAAGAAAACAAACCATTATTGTAGTTTACAATCCAAAAGGTTCTGTGAACAAGAAATCTAACATGAAAAGGACACAGCTGTATCTCAGCCTTCAGCAAAAATCCAAATAGTGAAGGAGTTGTGATTTCCTGCTCTGAGGTTTTTTTTGTTGGTGTTGGTGGTTTCTTCTTTTTTTAAATATATACACTATTTGTGACTTTCCAACTTCTGGATTTACCTTCATTTGTATGGGACTCTCATACAGTAACATAACACTGAAAAGTAGGGGCACACTCTAGAGGGAAATCAGTGAAAAATAACCCAGAGATGCTTCTTTTTGGGTTTAATCACAGTCAGCTGTCAGATCCCAAATTTGGAGTCAATTCTGACCTGCCAAGATTAAAAAAAATACCTTTTTATTTGTTCTTTAATTATTCGCTCCAAGTGAAGTCCCTTAGCTGCCCGTATTCTTGTGCCTGTTGCCCATCAAAATTAATGGGCAGTAAACTCTGTGATCAAAACACTACAGTATCAGAACTGTCAACATGAGTACAAGCAACCCAGCAAAAATGTATTTTTATGTGAATGATTTAGTCAAGATGAAGAATATTAATCTTTAAGGCTGCACTTTGAGAAGTCGCATTTGGGAGCAATTTAATCATGACTTAATGCATGTGAGAAAAACAGATGAGAAGAGAACCTTAAACAACTGCAATCTATACAAGGGAAAGACCAATATCTTCTTTTTTCACCCATGGTTTACAGGAAACTTTTCTCTGATATGCTGTTGTACTGCATTATTTTTTGTAGAACAATGCTGCGGATAGCAATCAGGAGGGAATAAGAGGCTACCAGAGAGGTGGGCCCTGAGCAGTTAAAGCAGGAAATGCTTTGTTGGTTTCTTTATGTTTTGTTTATGTTAACATCCATGAAATTCAAATTCCTGGTCAGCAAACAGAAAGGAAGGTGTGGATTTATCAGATTTGTTTCCCTGTTCCTAAATATTTCTTGGTCTTCCCCCTTCTGTTATTGATTGTACTTTAGCCTGTCAAGGAAATTACAGAAAACAAAATTCTTTGCATTTCTGACACCAACATTCAAGAACTACCAAACAATTTCAGATCTCCCACAGGGACCTTTAGACATTCTAAGATTAAGCTCTGACCCCTCGCTCTCTTTTTGCAGATTGCCTTTGAACAGTTTTTAACCTGTACTGAAACAACCAAATCCTCTGACCAGGAATTTAACTTATGTGCCTTTTGCACATAGGCACTTTAGTCCTCTACAACAATCTTATTTTTCAGTACAATAGACTCATCAGTCACTTCTAGTGATTGGCAAGAGCCTCTTTCTCAAAGACACAGGTTGATTTCATTTTTCTTTTGCTTTTTATGTCTTTGATTCTTATGCAAAACAAGCTTTTGAAAATGATGACGAGCTCTAATGAAAAACTGGTGACATGAGGTGCTCCAAGATGATCTGCCTGCTAACATCAATCAAGAGTTTGTGTACATGCAGTTGCAGGGAGATGGGAGAGACTTCTCCAACTCAACCCTGTGCCTAACCAGTTCCTCCAGTTTACAGTTAAATATAGAATATACTTATATATAGGATTCGAAACTCACCCTGTTTTAGTATCTCCAGGCAACCCTAGAGCAACTCCTTTCTCATACAACCTTTTGAAGCGGTCACAAGAATGATAATCAGTATAATTGTTTCACCTAGGGTAAATGACCTCCCTGCCACCTCAGGTCTGAACCATATTCTTACATACCAACAGTGCAATTTCTCTGACATATTCTGCTATCAGTTGAATCATGCTTATTGGCTTTGTCCCAAACTGGTTCCTGATCTCATAACACAGATACTACATTTGTCTTCCAGATGTAGAACTTCCAGTCAATAAACAAATGGTATTGCCACATATTTTTGCACCAGATTTTTTTTAACAACTACAAATGTTATTCTTATCGTGTACTTCACCTTGAAGATCTGTCAACACCTAGACAAACAGCAGAGCTTTTAGTCAAGCTGTCTATAAGATGACTCTTAAAAAAAAAAGGTACCAGGAAATTCTTACATTACAGCTGATTTTCAAGACTACAGTACTTAGCTACATGGTCTGACAGAGAAGAAATGGGAATGAAAACTAACTGGAAGTTTTGCACAGTACAAATTTTGAGTCTGCAGTTCTACTGTTGGGAAACAATCATAATTTTAGAGGAAGTTGCTAACTAGCAGTTCAAACTACATGTCCTGGAAAACAGGCAGGATTTCACCTATTCTTCATGCTGTGCTGCAGCCCCTTCTCTTGCTCCTCATTTTCAAATTCTGGACCTTCACTACGTAACTTGACAAAGGAGATAATGACTTTTTCTTGGAGATTTCTGTGACATATAGGTGGCCATCATTTTTCTACCAGCTGAGCAAATATAGGTGTTGATTTCTAGTGTTATTCCTGCCTGAAGTAAACAAAACAAATGCAGACATCTACTCATTTTTAGGTCTGAGGCATCTCTTTAGGAGCACTACTGACATTAAAGATTTAATACAGATTTAAAGTTTAATACAGGAAAAACACCATCAAAACAATAAATAAATCGTCAGTTTTTCTTTCAATCAAGGGATGCTCAAATCCCATACCAATTACAGAGAATAACTTGCAGACTGTTTCCTCCAAGTGGGATCATTGTTTTGTTATTCAAGACTTGCAGGTGCAGCGTATGTCACTGTAACTGTGACCAAGTTTAAATGCAGCATATACAATCTTTGGGTTCCCCCCCCCCCCCTCAAATAATTTGTGCTTGAAAGTACATAAATAATCCTTGAGCCACCAGTACCAATACCACCAGTAGAGTACAACACTGGGCCTGATTCTTCCTCCTCCTTCTTCCTCTTCCTCCAGACTGTTGTATCACCTCTTTACCCCTTCCACTTACTCCTCAAAAGAACAAGCCACCTTGTCTGTTCTTTGGGTTTATTTTCAATATGGCTCTGTACCCAGAATAGGTACAGAGCTACATCTGTTTGACTATATTCTTGCAGTCATACAATTAGGATATCTACATTTCCACAGATTTTCTTTTTTACATACTCATTAGCAGCTCTTGATTCAGGTTCCTAATATATCCATAATTTAGCTTTCAATTTAAGTAACAGTTCAGATAAAGATGCAGTTTTTACGACTGGAAAATGGCTAGAGGAAACACCAACAAAGTTCACTGATACTCTAAGATTTGTACGTTTAGGAGAATTTAGAGATGCTTTTAATCTCAACAGTCATGAATTTGGAACTACACTTTAACAAGCTAACGTTCTTCCACCTACTGATTTGTTTTACCTTTACTGCATAGTCAGTTCTCCTAGTCATTTAGCTGAATTCTCTCAATCATTCACAAGGTAAAAAAAAGGGGTAGGGGCAGGCTAGCTTGTGCTTCTTTATCACTAAGTAAGGACAGACTGGGGCCCATCTTTTATTTTTTTTTCCTCCCTCAGCAAGGGGGACACAGAATCACATGAGTGTTTTCAGTCTATCCATCCCCTTTTTGCAGCTCTAGATGAATGAACATATTCTCCCTCTATTCACAAAAATCTCAAGGAAAACCTTTCATCTCAACAGAAAAGGCCACAGGATGCATCCCTATGCAAACACACAAACATGCAGAACAGCAACAAAGGTTTGGGACAGGAACAAAGTTCTGTTGTGAAACACTCAAGAACTCAGGGCAACAATCTTCAAGGTTATCTTTGTCAGGAAGACATCCTTATTTATTTCAAACCAGCATCTATTTCAATTGCCAATATAATTAACCACCTTTAATTGGCAAGCAAGTTGAGAGGCTAGTTTTGAAAGTCAGCCAGATAGGATATAAGATGTGAAACATAAGCTGCTTACATTCCACTGTGACTGATGTTTAAATAAGAACAAAAAAATCCACCTGAAGTGTTTTCTGCTTACTTCTCCACAAGTTCGAGAAAAAACTGTGATATGATTCATACTTTGCAAAGAGTCCCATGACGATCTCAGAATTCTGTTCCTTTTTCTTTGCAAGGAATTTTGTGTATCCAGCCATTTCAAGGCCACAGCATTTAAACCATCAAAAATAGTTAAGTTGTAAAGGGATACACAGAGTGAATATGAAACACACTATAATTTTTCTCTTCCTGCAATTAATTTATTCTCAAGCTACATTAATCTTATGAAAAATTCCTAACTTCCCTCTTGAGAAACTAGTATGTTTTGATGGATGACTGTACAAATGCTTTAAAACTTTGCAGTAATTACTTGCATTTTCTTAGATACAAGAATGTCTTGTCACCTCTCATAAGCATTAATGGTTCCCTTATAACTTGCTTTTTAATCATCAGCCTGTCAAGCCATGTTAAATTAACATGGGTCAACAGATGTGTTAGGCTGTACCAAAACACATTTTCAGGTCAAGTCTTTGAAGCCTTGTTTAGCATCCCTGCTTCCTTTCACATGCCCCAGACTGAACTTTCCCTGCAGCAGCCTCAGAGGTGCCAGGCAGCTCTGAAGGACTCCAAGCAAATGTCACCTTAAAGGATTCGCAGGTCTTCTGCTACAGTGTGATTTACAGTCAATAAATGCATCCTGCATTTTCCCACCCCTAACCAGTGTTTTCCAATAAATTATTTCCATATGTGCCTGATCATATACCTCAGTGAGTTACTGTAACTTCTAATAGCTGTCAAACTTTTTGGCTTTTCTTGCAGAGGATCACTAATCATCAAACACTAAATTCAAACATGAAGGTGATGCGGTGGGGAGGAGCAGAAGGAAAGAATAATAACAGAATAAAAAAAAGTTAAGGAAAAACCACACCAGCAACTACACTAATGTAGAATATCATTCTTTGTAATGACTGATCTTTGTGACATTTTAACTTTGCTTTCAGCTAATCCTTCTGCAGATAGACAGATATAAGTTTGTGGAAAACATGTTATCTCCATTCAATTCCACAACTTAGGTTGTGGAATTGAGAGGCTTAAATACGCATTAGGGTCCAGAGAGACCACAGCACTGTCATTTCTTAATAGGTAACAAAATCACCTGCATACTGACAAATTACTGCACTGAACCTACGGCTCCATTCCAAAAGGATGCATTTTGCATGCTGTAGGGAAATACTGCATTTTTTTTTACTAAAAGGTCTTTAGAATTTGGGATTTCAAAAAAAAAAAAAAAAAACAGCTTTAGAACTATTGCTTTATAACTTTGTCCTGAAATCTCTAAAACCAGTCAGAAAATACTATTGTATGCTTCAACAACCGATTCAAAGTGAGACATGGAATTAGCTGGAGGACCCTGCATAAAAACCTTAGATTCCATTAATTGATCTTTACCACAGGAGGGCAGCAGGCAGAAGACAGGGTATCTGTGTGAAGAGTACTCTTACACTCTCCCCTCGGATTTCTGAGCTGCAAATCTAGACAGTCTAACCAGGCATCTCACATAGATGCCTACAGCAAAACAACATTATCCTTTACCTCTGTGCAAAGAGTTCACTTTTATGAAGAGGAAGAAATTTTAAGGAAAGGCAAAGAAAATGCAAGGAGCCTTCCTAAATGTTAACTGCTTAAGGATATGGACCTTTTCTGATGGCACAGAAGACCAGGGTTCCCAAGTCAGCCGTGACTCACTTCTGAATGCAGGCATGGCATGGTGTATACTAAGCAATTCCAGAACTTAATGTGGTGGAAACAAGTTTATTCCACAATCATCTGCTTCTGAACACTTCAATTCTTCTCCATTCTTGATCACTGTCCAAGAAAAACATTCATGGGATGTTTGAAGAAACTGTATTCTCCCATATAATTAAAAATAGTTCAACTTAGAAGTTTTCTAAAGCATACCTAATAGAAACTTTCTCTTAACTAAAACAAAAGGCTGGGTCCTGAATTTTGTATTCTTAAACACATGTAAACATGCATCAAAGTTTTGGCTTCTTCATAATAAAATTACCAACAGAAATATTTAATACAGACATTATCTATCCTCAGTAATAAGTTGTTTTGTTTAATCAGGCAAAGATAACAAGATAGTGAGCAGGATTAACACAAACACATCACCTTTGTGAAGGTTGCCCTCAATTGTCTCAGATTTTAAAAGAGCAATTCTGGTTTACTAATAAAGCACTGAAAGACTAAATCTCTCATTTTATTTTTGCACATGCAACTTGCAGTCCTATACTTCTACCTCAGGCCCTGTGGAATGCATATCTAACCTCACAACTTTCATAATCAGTTTATAATCGTAACCCTTCAGCAATCACCTTTGGCCAAATACTTTTTTTGGCTGGCAGAATTTGTGACATCCCATTAACATCAACTGCCAACTAATCAATTACACAAAATTTTAACCAAATGAGTAAATCCAAATACTAGCTGACATCAAAGCTGCAACGATCAATAATTCTGATTTGGACGGAATGAGGTAATCCCGTTTTGCTCATGCAGCAGGAAAAATAAGTACTCAATAGCAACAGCAAGAAAACAGCCATAACAAAAAAAAAAAAAAAAAAAAAAAAAAAAAACAAAAAAAAAAAAAAAAAATTAAAGGAAAAAAAA
>JAWLRI010000296.1:4418068-4432861 GCA_034781795.1 Crypturellus tataupa | reverse complement strand
CCCTGCGTGTGCAGGGGGGCTGGACTAGATGACCTCTAGAGGTCCCTTCCAACCTTAGGCATTCTATGATTCTATGACTTATGAAACTATTCCCATGCTGCCAGCTTTAAAAACAGGTGGATTCTTTCCACCTCAGCTTAAAGTTACAACTGAAACAACTGTTTTCAAAGGAGAGAAGTCTAAGCATTAAACGGAGAAAGATTTACACAGTAGAGAACATAAATCAGACAATGACACCACTGATGCTACTCTTAAACAACCTCCCTCATCTGTTACATATAGTCACCTTTACAATGTAGAAACAAGTCAATAGGAAAAGTGAAGAAAAAGGTTTCTACAGTCAACATGCTCTTATATACATGCATGTATATATGCACACACAGATATGCAAACATATGTATATATACATATACACAGAGACTCCCCCACATCTTTTATTCTTGCTTTCATTTTTAGAACACAGGTCATGTAGGAAGCCTCCCACCACCCCTGAGCCCCTGCAAAGAAAGGCCCTGCTGTCCATCTGTGAGGACCAGCTCCCGCAGGGTCATCAGAAAAGCAAAGCGAGCAGAGCGACCGCCGCGTGTCCACCTGCGCCCCTGGGCAGCAGCCTTCACACAGGCACCCTGAGCTGGGAGGGAAACACATTGCTGGGCTAGCCCTTCCTCTTCTCTTCACAGGCACTTTTAAATAGACCATGTACATTTCAAAGGTGCTGTAGTTACAGTTTAAATCACGGAAGAAAATTCAAATTTCAGTAACGCTCATGGGGGTAGCTTCCTATCCACTAGCAACTAAATAATTCAAGTAGTTTACAGCTACTTATGGGTTAGAAAACAGCAAAACAGCAATGTACATAAGGCACATAAAGACCTGAGAAGACAGAAAAACAGACTCGTGGAAAGCTTTTTCATAATAAGTGCTATTAGCTGAAATTAATTATCATAACTATAACTTACATTATAACCATGAGAATTTTATAGAGTACTTATAATGATCAGAATTTTCTTTATCTATATGGTTATGCAGAACAGCAAATTAAAGCAGAGTTAGTGGTAAGCTAATAAATGCGAAAGACTTATAACTATACTCCCTCATCCCTGAAACAACAAGTAGAAAAGTAGCTTTCTACCAAGAAAAATATCTGCCTAGGGATCCATCTACTAGCCATAGCATATGATCTGCTAAAGTTGACTCTGGTAAGAAATTGTGTCAAAGTTTTAAAAAAATAAAAACAGATCGGCCCCATAGTTCTTGTATTTTCTTACATATTATGAAGTGTAAGTGGTTAAGTTGAAGAAAACAATTCTAAAAAGCAAAATAATTAACCTTGCAGACTCTCATAAATTCTGACGATACTGACAAAAAACTGACCGATATTAACCTAAGAACTGTAGGAATTCTTACTTTCTACAACTGACTCTCCTTGTACATAATAGACTGATTATCTAAAGCATTTGTGTTTTCCTACACAGCCTTCATGGACAAAGCAAACATTAAATAGGAATATGGTAAAGTGAAAACACACCAAAGAGCAAGTTTAAGACCTTAGAGTAATTTACACCACAAATAAATAGCAACCAAAGCCATCAGAACTTTAAGTCTTTTAAAATGATATAGCAACCACCATGGCTGGCAATAGATAATACAATGATGCCATCACACTACTTCAGTTTGAGTTGTGTATCATATTGAACAATAGCGAAATTCTTAATTCTAACCTGACATTGCTGCAAGACCGTGTCCACTGTAGTGATCCTGTACCCACACTGCAGAGGCCAGTCTACTCCTTTTCTACTCCACTTCTCCCTGAACAATGAATGCTCAAGGTCACTGCCTTCCATCCCTTCCTTCACCGGGGAGAGTGAGAAGAGGCATGTTACCCTTTTCTTTTCCCTTCTTCTGCCAGCAATGTTCCTTTTTCTCCCCCACAAAAAGCAGACACACATACCAGACATCTATGGGATGAGGGCATGAAAAATGCAAATGTGAGTACTACTTAAAGCTGACAAAAAACAACAGATGCCCAAGGAGAGAGTAAATGACATAAATGTCACTTATGTACAATGTGTTAGAGAAAAATATCTTTGTTTTGATAGACAAATAATTACACACTCTGTGGAAACATTCTATTTCTCAAGGAAAAAGAAAAAATATACTTTCAGAAAAATTGAGCGTTGAAAAAAAAGTCATAGCAAGTGTCTCCTCCCTTTTTTTCTTCCCTTTAAAAAATATATATTTTGTTAAGTGATGCCATTCTTAAACCCCAAAGACTCTAAAGTGTTCCCAAGGAGATAATTTTCGACCTGGTTCACGAAAGTACTTCAGATCCAATTGCCCAGCCCTCCAGACATGATGCCTCACTGCACACCTTACAATCCTAGCTAGACAAAATATCCAAAATTATTTAGAAAATTTAGAATATTATTTGGATCTGAAATCCAAAATTATTTCCCCATTTCTTTCCCATCCTGCTTCTTCCAGATATGTATCTTGTAAATATCCTAGATAATAAATTATAGCTGCAGTATGTTCAGGGACAAGGCCAGAGTGCAAGCCCTAGCTCCAGGATCAAGTGGGAGGGCCTGGCTCCTGACTGCGCTGCTTTTGGAGAGGTCTGGTCACATTCACATTACACAGCACTTCACCCTAGCCTCCTGGAGGCCACATGTGGCCTTCCTTTAGCCTTGGGACTTTCACATATATGAATTATATTTGTCTTTTTAATTCAAAGTGCCCCAAATCATCTGAGATGCAATATATCTCTTGAAGGCCTTTTTCATAGGGAAGGCACATCCTTATAAATTTGTGAGCATATAGTGTACAAGACCTGCAGATGTAGTGTTAGAGATTAGTTGTGAGTAATTTTAAAGAAATAAAATTTTAACTATCATTTTAGATCCTTTTTGCAAGGACAGTTCTCTCTCACAATAGCTGTACTACTGAGCAATAGCAGTATCACATGGGTAGAGTTGAGAGCAAAACTAGAGAATTCCTTCACTTCACCTACTCTGAAAGGCCACAGAGAGCTGAGTAACGAGTTTGTGTGTGGCACGGCCTCCACACACAGTGTGCGCAGCCACTGGCACAGCCAGCACTTCACGCTGCGTGGAGGAAGAGACAAGTCTCAGACTTCACAACCAAGTGACGTAGTTGCAAGAAAAGATGAGTATATCAGGGAAGGTGTTCATTCATTAGTACAGAATCACATAAATTATATTTTATTCCCTCCTAGGTTCAAATTTAATAATTCATTTTCTAAAAATATTCAACAGCACCATTCTGAATTCAAATCCTAACATTTAGAACACCAGTAACTCTACAAATGGAACAGATTAATAGCTCTAGTAGGTCTCTATTGACTTGATTTGTATTGGAATTTCTATATCAAGTTTTGCTTTTACATCTGCTGAGATAGTCCATAAACGTAAAGGTAGATTAGGGAAAAAATTACAAACATTAAAAGCACAGAGTAGCATTCTGGGAGATCAGAATTATGGTCTACTATACTAATTCCTCCATCCATAAGGTAGCCTCTACCATCACCACCACTCCAATACCATTCTTTTCCTTACTAGGTAGTATAAAGAAAATGTAAAATATTACAGAATACAGCCACAAATATGTTGTGGATAACCTGATAATTGGAATGGTTCTTCCTATGAGTACTAGAGAAAAGAATGAAAAAGGAAGCAAGGAGAAAGACTTAGAAACTGAGCAGCGGTATATTTCAAGGCTATATCTTAGCCATACAGATTTGATTTCTCTTCATTCAACTGGCAAAATTAGTTTTTTCCAGACAGAAAGTCCAGAAACACAAAAGAAAATGGAAAAAAAAAAAAAGAAGGTCTTTTTGCAGTAGAAGAAGAAAATGGGAGGAGGGAGGAAGGACATCTAACGCCGTGAATACAGCAGTTCTATTATTATGTCTTTGAAATCCAGAAAGATCTTTCCTCCATCTTGAGCACATACTTGCATGCATTTAACTGTACAAGTTACTGCACATAGCACAAGTTAGACTAAAATTTAGAGCTTACAGTTGAAGCTTTGATAAATTGCCTCAATTTCGTGCTTAAAAAAAGAAACATGAATATCCAGTATAAACACTTGTTTCCTTTCAGTACCACTTTCATCATTCCTCAGTAAACACTCTCTCCAAGGGAATGAAAGGGGATGAACTATGACTTAATTTCTTTCAGTAGTTTTTAATAATCATTTCTTAGTTTTAATAAACACTACCTAATAAAAAATTGTGTTTTGTATTTAAGTCTACAAATAATGCACTACATAAATTCACACACCTAGAGAAAACAAAAGAAGCAAAAGGTCTAATTGGTTGTCAGCTTCTCCCTGTTCCTTTCAAGTGCTGGAGGAACAAGACAACAGCCCAGACAACAGGGATCCACTTGTAGAGCAAGGTGATCACAGAGCAGTGTCTCACCTGGCATGAAGCTACAACATGTTCCACAAACCCAGAAATAGATTATGCTGTTCATTGAAGGAGCACAGCAGAGAAGGGACTTACATGAACTATAAAGCTGGAGAGCTTTTCTGGATTTAAAATATTCAGAGGTGACTACGTTGTTTGTACTAAATATTGCCCTTCCTCTATGCATGCACAAGCTCCTAACGCACTAAATTTAGCACCAAGTTCTGCAAGATTTTAGGTAATTTATTGCTACATAGATATAGAATATGTGATATTACTATTTATGATCATTATTTATTTAAATTTTATGCTTACAGTTTATTTTTCTTTAAACAGTATTTTCCAGACAAAGCAATATTTTCTCTCTGAGGTATATACAAACAACAACAACAAAAATATGGATCTCTTCAGAAGAGGGAAAAATATCAGAAAAATAGTACTTTCACAGCAATTTTGAAAACCTGCCATTTCATTTATTCTGCTCTTAATAAACATTCCTTTTTAGGGATTTTTTTTTTTTTTTTTTTTTAAGAAAAATGTATGTTATATATATGTATATATATTTTCCTCTCATATACCTACAGGCAAACACGCACACATGGAATGGGACACTTATTTGGTGACTATAAGTGACATGGCTTCACTGGCATGTCCCAAACTCATCTTTGGACACTGGGAAGTCCATGGAACCAGTTTCATCTCATTTGCTAAGCATTATATTTCCATTCCATATATACATTTCCATACCAGACACTTATTGACCAAGTCCTTCAGTTTCACAATTTGCAGGTTGCACAGTATAAGATATCCTTCAAATACTGAAGACATTTCTAAGATTTATGAAATATGAAGATGCCAGGAAACAAGGACAATCTCACTAGAGAATACATAATTTAGGACGCAGAGTCATATAGGGATCATAATATTATGATCTACTGGGCTGCTTTGCAGAAGTGGGACACTACAAGAACAAATCCTGTTTGAGGGCTTAATAATAAATTTGAAGGCAATAACATCAATGAATATGATTTAGTCACTATTAGACTTCTTTAATATAAACTGTCTTCTGATTAGATACTGACATGGTTTGAAAAGCAGGATTAAGTCCCAGGAAAGCAAATAGCCTCTGCAGGTACAAACAGCCATTATTACATCACAAAGACATGCTTTTTTAATGAAAATAAAATTATTTATTTAGAAATCCTGCACAGTTGTAAACTGTCACAGTTTCATTTTCAGAAAAACAGATTTGAGTTGAACTACCTGCAGTAAGACCTCTCCTATGTCACTACAATTCAGGCAGCAATAGAAGTTAAAACCTCATCTGTTTTAACACAGCTACTGCTGGCTTTCTGAACTACACTGCATTTACTGCATTTGATCAGAACAGATTAGACAATTTTACTTTCCAACCTCAGACCTCAAAGAAGCATCATCACTACTCCATCAAAGAGGGTTTTCTAAGCAGAGATTCTTAATGATATTACTGAAACATTGTGCAATTACTGACTTGGCAAAAATCTTACACCCATCACACACAAAGATTGTCCTGATAAAATAAAAACTTAGTGGCAAATGGTTTATAGCGTTAAAAGGACTATTTTTCTTTCCACATTTTTCATAGCTGGATTTAATAAAATATGCTATAACTAATAATATTTTCCAAAAACTAAGTTTTGAGTGTAGAAATTTATAGATAATTTTTTTCCCCCTACAGATCAGCTATGAAATCTTCTGAAACCTTAAACTTTTTTTGAATTAAAACACATTCACTGAAGCAACAGCAAAAGTCAAGTACTATCAAAGTTAGCTTTCTACAGTGAGGTTTTGCTGATCATGTATCAGCAGCACCACCATGTGTTAAGTGAAGAAGATATATTTATTGCCAAGAATTTACTAGTTTATAGAATATAACAATTACTGCAGTTTATGGAATTGATGTAGGCCTAAGCGATAACAAGATTTTTGGAAAAAGCTGTCACACCAAACTCGCATAGTCTTACCATATATCATTTTTTTCCATTGCTACTGAAAAATAAGAGAAAAACTCCCCTGAAAAGGGCTATATAGAGATATATAGAGATATCTAAAGTCCAATAGAGAATGGATTAGTATATCTCCATCTGCAACTAAAGAGGAAGAGGAAATAGGAAGAAGGAAAGAAAAAAATAATTTTAATGGCTATTCCATGTTTGAAGAAAATAAATATTTCATAAAGAGTAACTGTAATATTAGCAATAATACTAGAATGCTGCCCAAGTACTATATACTTATGTATACTATACATAAATTCTTCTTCAATAGGAAGAGATCGAGACTCAAAATTTACTAAATTTCAGATTATTAGAACATTTACTAATAGTACTTACACTAACATGGGTTTCCCTGATATCTTCGGGCTGTTTAAAACTTCTATCATCGTTTGCTTTGTTTCTTCCATTCTTGATATGTCACTTGAATCCACGACAAATATCACGCCATAAGACTCGGCATAATAATTCTTCCAGATGTTTCGAATTCGTTTGCCACCTCCCAAATCAAAGATGGTGACTTCAAATCGTCCCTGTTTAAGGTCAATCTTCGAAAACCCAACTGTTGGAGCTACATCTTCGGGAGACTCTGTCAGAGTTCAAACAAGAAAATCCTCAGTAAAAAAAAATTCCTTAGCGATTTAAAGAGGAATTTATATTGTGATTTGTGTAGCAAAATTTATGCTGCAAAGGCAAACGGACAACTCCTCCTTACTGGTGACATATTGCTAAGGGCATATTTTACATTAGTATTTTCCTTCTCCTCAGGTAATATTATTTTGAATTCATTTAAATAGGAAAGTCAGGAAAAAAAATATAAAAAAATAAAAATGCAATTGACTGTGTTTAAGTATTAACAGTACAGCCTGAACAAAAACATGTTTTTGTGGTATTAATGCAAGTTTGAGAAAATACAAACAAAACATTTACTGCATTATGATATAGGGTGCTTCACATTCTACAGTAACCCCCCTCGAAAAAAAATAAAGCCTCACATACAGTACTCAGTTACCAAAACTGCTCTAAATGTTCAAACTATGGGCTGAGATTAGGTGAATGCTTGATCAGCTTTTAAAGAGTCCGAGATCAGGTTCTTCTGAGGTGTAAACTATTACTTCATTCTCTTTATCCAAGGTCTATTTTTGTTCGGCTTTTTTTGATGTTGTTTGGTTTTTGTTTGCCACGTAAAATGCTTTTTGCTGCAGGTCTATATTAACACTCCTGCTGGCTGCCTCCCTCTCCAGCTGACAAAAAGATCCCTGCACCTGCCTCATACCACTGAGTTGACTCTATGGGGGAGTCTTAATTAGATTTCTGCAATTGCTTCGTGGAGCTTGGCAATACAAGATCAGAGAACCAGCCATAAAATTAGGCTTGTAGAGATGGAGAACTGAAGGCAAGGCTAAAAGCAACCTGAGCAACCTGAAAAGCAACATGAAAGCTAAGTCAACATCAGCCAGTCACCACGAGGCTCTTGGGGGAAATCCTCGTTCCATCAGAGAAGAGGTTCAGAACAGACAACAGGCAGAGTGATGTAAATCATGACTCCAGCAAGGAGACAGGGACACCTGTTTATGAAAAATTCCCGCTTTAGAACTAAACATATTTGGAAAAATGTTCTGCACTGTGAGCTATACATACATGCTGAAGAAAGAGAGGACAATGAGAACTTTAGGATTTGTTAAAAGCCGAAGAACCAGTTACTGAAGATGCTGAATTTACAGCGATGCCATTGAACAACCTTCATTGTTAAAATCCAGCCTCTGTAGTAGCTGCAAATATATTTTTGCAAGTATAAGTCTGGGGACTACAATGATCTGCCCAGGTTTTAAGAATCCTAAGACTTGAAATACACCTGGAGCAGATTTATGCTAAATCTGCTGATCCTAACTGCAGTCTCCTCCTGCAGGCTGTATGGCTGTTGCACAGCTTTTATCAAGCCTGAAGACTAACTGAAGGGCTGAAAGCTTTGGTAAGAAGAAAAAACAAACAAACAAAAAACAACAACAACAACAAAAACACCGAGGACTTTCTAGACCAAATGCTACAAATGCTACTGAAGCTATGGTACTGAGCCATGAGTAACATGGTCACAGAAGAGACCCCATCTTTTAAAAGAGTTTCCTATTAGAAATATCATATTCATCTTTGTCCTGTTGTTCCAAAAGGACATCCTTCTAGCAGCCTTTTAGGAAAAAGAAAAAAAAAAAAAAAAAAAAAGTGTATATATACACACACACATATCACTTTCAGATGAATTAAAAAAAAAATCCATTTGAAACTCAATGGAAAACTAATAAATGAACTTAAATAAAAATAAATAATAAACTCAATTTTCCAGGATAAAAACTCTGGGATATAGATGGGATAATATTCATAACTTTCGCCATACTTTTGGAAATCAATGAACTTATACAACAATAAAAAATTAAAGTGGAGCACCAACTTTTAAGCTTTTCAAAACACTGCATAGTAGTCTTGTTACACAAGACTACCCCCCAAGACTTCCTACAATCTCACAAAGGAAAAAAAAGGAAAAAAATATCATAGTGAATATTTGTTTTTATAAGTACCAGATTTATGTTTTATAAGTACCAGATTTATGTCAATCAAATTACGTCCTGTTTGAATGCATTATTGGAGAGGGACAAGGCAAAACATCCTCTGAGGTTAAATGATCCCTTGATGGAGAAAGCATATAGAAAACTGCTTGCACATTTCTGATTACAAGCAATGATATAAAATACAATTAGTTAGAACTGCCCTTTAAGATATGTGCACACATATGCATTTCTTTCTATAGGATCTTTTCCTAATTACGCATACTACAACATGGATTTTGCATTTAGTTTCCTAACATATGCACATTACTGGATGGTCAGTTTTAGTTTTTAACTCATTTGGAGGTCTTCACACAAGCGAGCCTGTGAAATGCTCGCTTTTGCTATTAGACTTTCATAGAGCAGAATGCCATCTCAGAAGGATTTTTTTGTAAGAATACGTGAGGGAGAGATAAATTAAGAGATTAGACCAAAACAATGGAAACAGTAAACTTACTCTCTCCTTAAAAGGCCACTTTAAATGGTAAAAATTTGTTGCATTACCTCCTTGAATTCCTCGAACTGTAGCAGTTTTGCCAGCATTGTCAAGACCCACCATGATTAGTGTCACCTTCCTCCAAAATGAAAAAAGAAAAAAAAAATCATTTTTTCTCTATCTAAATATCACTTTATATAAAGTTTCTGAATACATCCAAACATCACTTATTTTATTCAGATTCTGAATACGTGCATAGCAAATTTACCCCAAAGTAGCAGAAAGAATAGGTTTCAACATATCTAGCAGGCACAGTTCCATTTGTGTATCTGGTATTCAGCGTGTTAAACCATCTTAATAAACAGAACTGTGGATGAAATACCTTACACTATGCTATAATGCTATAAGATTCGTGTGTGACAATGATTTTGCTTTTAGCTTGAACTTGATTGCTGGAATTTAATTTTATGGCATTGTAAATTTTATGCCTTTTCTGGTACAGTGGTAGACTCTAATATATTTCTTTTTAAATTTCATTTCCATTATCCTAGGCTCTCTGAATCAGACAAGGATGTAGTCATTCCTATATGAGGAATTTATCCCTGTCTCAACCTGTGCAGCTGAACAATACAGTATAAAACACCTGCATAGATAACACAAGCCACTATAAGCTGGGTGGAACAAACAGTCATCATGCCTTCATTTCAAACAGGAGCAATCCAGGGTCCTGCAATACATGGCACTGCCAGTGTAACGTATGGCAGGCAGTTCCTCAAACTGGTGTACAAACTAGAATTCATATCAGCATAGGGTTGTGAGCAAAACAAGAGGAAAAATATCTGTATGTATATCACAATTATTCCTTCAATTCACAGGGAATCAAAGGAATTTGCTAAACTTTCCATTCACTCAAGCTCCTGTAAGTAAAGGAATATTAAAAACATAGTTTTAAGACTGGAGATAACCATGATAGCCATGAAGTATAATTCAGGGTCTTTCAGAAAAGCCAAAAAGATCAGGAAAAAAAAAAAAACTGAGAATGAACAGCAGGATCACAGTAAATTACACTTTAACAGTAAGCTACAGGCAGAAGTCAGGAGCAGTTATGAACTCACAATGGCCTATATTAGTGGTGTCAAGAAGCTGTTTAATATACTTATTTGTACAACAGCATATTCTGCAAAGTGTAATCTTTTCCATCATTAAAGGGAAGAAGTCTGCCTCCTATACGAAATGTAAATGGACATGTATCCCTTATTTCCCCTCTTTGATTGTAGATGGCTTGAAATAAAATTTGCCCATTGATGCTAATTGGATGGAAAAGGATACAAGATGTCAAAGCAAAAGAAACAAAAAAGAATGAAAGCACTTGAATGTGTTTTCACTTTACACACTCCAAGTGAGAACGGACCCATCGAGTTGACCATAAAATGCAATAATAAGTACATAAATAACAGTTAGAAAACGAGTATTATATTAGTGCTAGTCTACTGATGACAACAGTGTTCTAACACATTGCATTTCAGAACCTCAAAATACAGAAAGTAAATCAAAAAAAAAAAAATAAAGTTTTACATAGCCATCTTAGTGTCACCTCATATTCCTGACAATTCCCAAACTGAGGATACAAAAGAGGAAAGATGGTATTTTGAGCCTCATACTTTCTTTCAGCCAAAAAAAAATACCCAATCTAGTAGTGAGTACATTTTCTTTTTAAGTTAAATATATTGATTTCCTCTTGGAAAGAAACAGATAAATTAGTGGGTTGATTTTAAAAGCATTAATGAATGAAATATACCAAATAAAAGTTAAATATGGGTGAGAGGATTTGAAATACAGTTTGAGAAGAAGGTCAGCAAAGATAGGTAAGCTGCTTTTGTCCACTCACCTGACAGGTTCTTGCCACCGTTTTAGCCAGTTGCAGCAATTGGCCATTAGATTGAACATCCCTCTTCACTAGCCATCCAGAGCCACACAAGCTACAGAAACAAGTGTGGACAGGCCAGGATGACCCAGGAAGATCATGGAAGAGACTGCAGAAGCTCAAATGTTGTCTTGTCACTGCTGGCAAGAAGAAAAAGAAAATGGAAAAACACAGAGTGAGCCCCTACAAGCAACCAAAACAAATCACTGCCCTAGCAGCAGCCTATACATTCAGTGCATGTCTATGTCATTGGCTTCATGACATGCTCACTGTACATTCCACTTTTTCATTCTCTCCCACTTTACTTGCAGTAGGAACTAGTCCCCATTTTACATATCTGGACAGCAGCACCATAGTAATCACACAAAATAATAATGTGAGGTCAGTGTGTATAAGGGAAGCCACAAGCTGGGGCAGTAAGACATACAAGTCTATGAAATTCTAGTGCTGCCTAGCTAAAACTTCCTACAGTGCTACAGTTTTCAGTCTATAGGGACCAATCTCAAGTGCAGATGAGGCCTAAGAATACAACAGAAGGCAAAGGATGATGGAGGGGATGTATTTATGGAATTTTCCAATTTAGGTAAGGATCTGGACAGGACATTGAAAGTAGAATATGCTGAGCAGGTAGAGCTAAAGCATGTCAATTCACTGGCAGATTCTTTTCTTTTTTTTTTTTTTTTTTTTTTTTTGGGGTTGGGGGGAGGGGGGTTCAGTGGAGCCGGGAAGCAACAGCAAGCAACATAAGCTCTCTTGTGAATGCTTTGAGAAACAGGCAACTTAAAATCTACTTGTCCCTAAAGTTAAGTAGTATCAGCAGTGCTTCAGTCATTTTACAATGTCATTTTCTGCATTTCTAGCAAGAAAAAGACAACAGAATATGTTCCATAGAACAAACAGTAAGAAATGACTGTATATGAATATGTAAATACAAAGCCAAACAGGAAAGCTTACATACATCACGCAAATATATGAGGAAACAGACGCTTAGACTCGCTTCATTATTTCAGCTACAGCTACTGCAAAAAGCAACTCAGATAAAGGCCTTCCACAGGTAAGATTCAGGTAACACTACGCTGCTATTTCAAAGCATCCTCTCTGTTAGGATACCAGTCTTTTCCAAGTTTGCTAGAGCTTGTTACTCAGATTTGCAAGTGTTTTTACAAAAACAGCCCTTCCACATTTTAAACTAGAACTAGTTTAAAAACAAACTAACTTCCAATTACTTTTTCCCAGAGTCCTATTTTTTCCCATTTATATTTGTCTAGAGTTGGGGAGAAAAAAGAAAAGAAATGTTCTTAACAAAAACACTCGTTCTTAACAAGTTATGATGGTCTAGCTAGTTGATTAAGTAGGATCTAAAAAAAAAAAAAAAAAAAAAAAAAAAAAAAAAAACTCCTCCCCAACTTATTAAGTTGTTGTATCCAAAGATGCCTTTGTATGAAATTACCACCATTCAGTGCCATAAACAGGTCAGATTTCTTCTGGAGCAGAGACAACAGATACTCTTTAAATATTTACATCCCTTTATACATGAGCACTGAAGAACTTCTCCATAAGTCTGGCATGTGGAGAACAGAAAAGCTTCTTTAAAGAAGGGCAAGATGATTTAAAAGTACTACAAGTTTTAAAATCAGGATCTTAATAATCCCCTCCCCCCAAAAATCTCTCCCAAGCCCCCTCATGCAGTGGGGTATGTCCAGACCCAGAAGCAAAGCTAACTTTGAAGGTAAGGCTGCATTAACTCTCAGCAAGTTCTGGTGAAAAGCAAAACGTAACACCTCACTAAGCTAGTACTGACACAAATTTAACAATTTCAATACTACAGTTTCATCACTGAGCACACTCCGTGCCCTGTTCTCACTTGAAAGTTCTCAAAAAAAAATCCTCTAGAATCCATCACAAATATGGCGCATAGCATTCAAATGGGACCCAGGAAATACAAAAAAGTTGCTAAAGGGAGACCAGAGGCAGGCTATATAATAGCAAATAATCTTGCTCAGGTGGGAGAGGGGAAGGAAAAAAAAAAAAAAAAAAGGGGGAGAAAAATGACAAAAGAATAAAGAATTTCTCCCAAACATGCCACATAAAGAAGGTAAGCATTATCTTATTGCTGAGGAAGTAATGGTAGGGGAGGGAGTTACATTTCATTTTCCTCTGTTGTTACACTCTGTTGTGAGGACGCTGCATATTTCCTGAGCTAGATATAAAAAATACCCATTGAGCTCTGAAACAAGCACAGAATATATCTATATTACGTAAGTTTTATTTTTTGCATTATGTGCCAATGCTACTGCAGACATTAAACCTCTCAACTCAAACTCTCATATATGTTTATGCAGGTGAAGTGAAACCAGTGAGCTCACAAGCTCAAACTGCAGACCTGGGCATAGCTTGTATGCCAAAGCAGGAGCAGGGCAGCATCAGCGTTAGGGGGTAAGAACAGGTCTAAGATCCCATGTGGGGGAAAGAGAACTGAAAAAGCGCACTACAGAGACCAAGAAGAACACGGCAGGTAACTGCCGTTACCTCTCCACATCACGGATAAGATAAAGTTCCACTTAGCAGTTCATACGTTATGTGATCAAAAGTACTGCGTACCAACCAAAACACTGACCACCCAAAAACACCTGATGAATGAGTCTGTCTATTTCCATAGCAAGGCACAGGATAATGCCTTCTTAAATACTTAAATGTCACAAGCTGTATTGTGTTCTGCCTTTGCTATAACCTTTAGTATTTTTTCAACATTTTTAAGCAAAACAAAACACTTAAAGCAGACCTGACTCAAAAAAAAAGTTTAACTATTTAATTTCCTAATATGATATTCCTTGCCTCAATAACTTTTTAGCTGTAAGAACACGGTATTTTAGTTGTATCGCATTATATTCTGAAGAGCAAAGCAAGTGCATGGACAGTGAAGGAAACCTGTTAGACACAAAAGGAACAGAGTGCCGTCTCAGCCAAAGCAGGTTAACGGGTGCGTGAAGTACAAGCGAGGAGAGTCCCCCAAGGCTCGCAAAACTCAGGTGTGCAACTGTGAAAAGCAGCCCCGGGACAGCAAACACTTCTGCAAAGAGCAGCTCCTGCCGGGAGCTCCCGGCGGGCTCCCGCACTCCCGGTGCCCAGGAGGCCGCCGCGCGGACAGCCCGCGAGGGACGGCGCCTCGGGCGAAGCGCTGCCTCCGCTCCCGCGGAGGCGGGAGTGCTCTCTCCGCACGTCAAAGCCGGTTCCAAAGCAGAGCTCCCCCGCATCCCGTGCACGCGCGCAGCCCCACGCACCGCCCCCCTCCCTGCGGGACGCCGATACCGACCGCAGCGGCGGCTCCGGTCCCGGAGCTCCTGGAAACACAGGCCGCCCCCGGCCCCGGCCCC